>OU426984.1:45132918-45400418 GCA_911387785.2 Aelia acuminata
TTGGAAATGGCTTTCATTAATTTTAATAAAGTCCTGACGGATGAGATTGTTGGGGCGGAGGCAGAGAGCAATTTCAATACAGGGCGAGGATCCTCATTTCGGAACGTTGCAAAGATCGGAATGAAAATTAATCCAAGCAATTAAATTGGTGATTCAGGATTAATAAAACATCAGCCAGAGGCAACACGGACCAGACCACCTCGTATTAAATTATTTCCACCTGGGTTCTCAAGTTACTTTGGGAGTCAGTCATTCTTCTTTTTATCTTTTTTTTTATCTTTATTACAACCAATTGTATAATAAGTTCCAAGATAAAGGGGAAATCAATTAAATCCTTTCGATAAGTTCTTCCTTAATCTGTTATTGAGAAAAACAAATCTGGTACGATGCGCGCAACACACAACTTTCACTTACCAACTTAATTACATTAGAAATTGACGTTAAATTGTTGTTAAATGCCATTTCTCAAAGTCACACATTTTTCCACATTCATTTACTTATTTTAGTTTGTATTGGCTCTCTAAAGTACATTAACCTTGTTATTATTAAATAAAAGTTTTTACTTGCGATGATTCGGCAATGCAAGCTTACTACTCCAAGTCTGATTTTATAATTCTCTATGTAGTTGTTGAAAACTTCATTTAGTTATCATGAATGAATGAAGCAAATAATTTTCATTAAATGAACAGAACGGCTTTAATTATAAACAATGGTCTGTCATTAAAGGCGTACTGCGCGTGCGTGGGCTCAACGAGTTTTATGTGGTTTTTTTTTTCTCCTGTATATGTTTAATTAGTTTTCTTCATATTTCATATTTAGCCATTTCTTATTTCTAGGCGTAACGAGAGACAGCTAATTAATTAAAAACAAAGGAAGTTTATAGGAAAACAAAAAAAGCCGCTTCCTCATTTGAGCCCCCTCAGAACATTTTAGTAATGATAAAGCTTACATGATATTAAAGAATACTTGCAAAATGTTTTTTAAAAGGACTTTGGCGTTTGAATCTAGATTGGGACACACCTCTGCCGTTCAACCTTAATTCCGAATGGATCAAATTCCAGGAAACTCTAACCAATTTAAACCAAATTTCAGTTCCCCGTTTATTGGGAATTTCATTAAATTTCCAAATTCACGGATTTTGTAATGCCAGTCAGGCAGCCTATGCAGCCGTGCTTTATTTGCGCAACCACGATGCTGAATCAGAGAGAGTTAACATAATTACGTCCAAAACCAAGATAGCGCCATTAAAACCTATTTTAATTCCTAGAATGGAATTATTAGCTGCACACCTTTTGGCCAGACTTTGTCATCATTATGTCAACCTTTTGAAATCAGAATACTCCATCGACGACGTTTTTCTTTGGACCGATTCTTCCATTGTATTGGATTGGATCCGTATAGAGCCTTATTTGCTCAAAATGTTTGTAGCCAACCGAGTCTCAGAAATTATTGGTTGGACAGAAGTCAAGTCCTGGTGACATGTGCCTGGCGTTTTAAACCCTGCCGACATGGCTAGTAGAGGAGTTCCTTGTCCTTCAGAACTCTTATCACCTTTGTGGTATTCTGGTCCTCCGTTTTTAAGCTTTCCTGCCAAGGAATGGCCTTCCATGCCCCGCGCAGGCAGTTATGCAGAAACTGATCTTGAATATAAGTTTGCAATCCAAAGGTTGAATCCCTTTTTGGATGAAGCAGGAATTCTCCGTATTAGAGGGCAACTGATCAACTCCACCTGATATAACTATACCTATACTATTAGTACCTACCTGGTTGGTTTTTAAATGAAAATCTGTCATAGTGTTCAGGGAGCCTTCCCTCAACCCAAAAGCAATCGACAATTCCTCTAGTGGTTCCATCTGTGGGTGAGTGGCAGAATCCCTTGGTAAAACATGCAAGGATTAAGTCAGGAAACTTCAGGACTTAAAATCCAAAAGAAGAGAATTTCTAGCCCTAGCAGAGATCCGTCTATATTAAGAAGCATTGATCCTATACTGGAATGAGACAGAAAAGGGACTACCGACCTGAGGGGGATTGGGAGGAGGAGAGACCAGCAGCCACATACAGCAGTTAAATCATCAGGCACACAATGCAATTATTAGAGAACCACCACCATGTAAAACAATATAATCAAAATTATCAATAACCCCACTACCCTGATGTTGTAATAAGGTTTGGCCTAAGCCAAAATTAGCATCTAAATTAACAAAATATAGCCCACACATTTATAATCAACATTCTTTCATTCGTTATATCACCAGCCCGAAAATTACTCTTCTGACCTGCATTCTTTGTCTTACAAACTTACTACAAAAGTTACAGAACCGTGGGTCACAAAACATATGGAGTTTAAATAAATTTAGACGGAAATTTAATTAAGATCAGCTTCTCTGTTTTCAGTGAAAAATAGTTATATTAGGTGTCATTAAGTATATAATTCAATCAAATTCAGATGTGATCATAACTCCTATTTATCCGACTAATTTTCGTTTTTACTTGAAAAGCACTATAAAAGATTTATAAAATGCACGCTTCAACGCATAGAATACAGAAGATATTCGAATCACAAAATTTTATAACTTTTTTTTTTTACATACGTTTTCGTATATAAATCTGGAACACTGTGCATAATTAGTTGTCTTCAGCTTGCTCTAAAATTCAGGATTACGTTTCCTTCAACAGATTATGGTAAAGTGTACAACTACAGTTTCTTTTTTTTTTATTTATAAGGGTGACTTCATTTATTTAATCTATAATATTGACCACCTCTCATTGCGAACTGAGCCTGTAAGTAGGTCTGATCCTTTCAAATAAATAGGGGAGAGCGGGGTTGGTTGGCAACAGTTTTCACTTTTTTGATTGTTGAGTCATTCCTGTTAATATAATCCCAATATGGCTGATACCGGTGTAAACTCCAAGTATTAGAGTACTTCAAGTATTTTTTTCAACACATAATATTTAATACTAAGATCATAGAAACTTGAAGAATTCGTCAATCCAGAGTAAGCCAATTAACCCCCTATGTGGGGCAGGTTGGCCTAGAAGGTGGAGTTTTGGAGGCCTGGAGTTGTGGAGCAACCTGACATATATTATTGTTATTAAAAGCTGCACTATAATGGTATAATAATTTTGAATCGGTTTTCAACAGCTTTTAAGGGAAAATAGAATGACAATAGAAGAAGACAGAAGTTTAGACTGTCGTCACTTTCTGCATAGGAAATATTGCTCTCATCCTCCTCGCTGGAACTAAAGACATTTGGTAGTTTCACCTTTGTTTATGTTTACCTTGCTTTTGTGAATTGCTACTGCGCCAAAAAAAAAGTTGAAGAGAGCCAACTAACCCCACAGGAGAGATCGTATGAAAGATGGCTGCCAGGACAGGGGAGAACAATCAAAAAAGAAACTTGTTAATCGAAAGGTTAGGCTTTTCAAAGGAGTTTGGACCTATATGAACAGAATCGGAGTTGAATGTTTTGCCATCCCTTTAAACCAAATTTACTGAAAATATCAAAATTTACTTACATGTTGTAAAATCAATCAATGAAGCACGTTCTTGTCTACACTGTTAGCATCAGATTGAAAACTCAGGACAAGACTCCCGAGGTCGAGCGGGTCACATGGTATAATGGTGGGGCCTTCACAACAATGTGACGGAAACTATAAGCCGATGGCCAACCTACCCCCTACAACAAACAACCCCGCTCTCCCCTATAAATATTATAATAAATAATTGATCTGATTCTTAACCGAAATAACGATGCAGGACGACTGAACCGGTTTTTGTTTAAAGGGCGTGATCAATATTCTTTGAGATTTTCTCATAATGGTTTTCGTGATTATTTGACATAGACTTATCTACATCTGATAAAATAGTATCTTTTCCCCCTTTTCTTTAAGTTAAATGTCGTTGCAGCCGATTATGTCATTTGAGTGGAAAAAATGTGGGTTTTGGGATGTTTTTTTAGTTTCCGATTTCTTTTTTTTCAAATAACATTCATCAAAAACGAGAGCTCTTACATTCTTTTATTTACATTTCTCCTTTCTTTCTATACTTTTGGAACGTTTTTATTTCATAGTGCAATGTCTTAAAGCTACATCTTTGTTTCGATTGCTGAAGGGCAATGTGAATGTTTTTATTCATCCCATTCATTTAATCATTTATTCATCAATAGCCGAATTGCCCTAATTCTGACACTAGCTTCATTTACATGAAAAAAAAAAAATCATTTTTATACTTCATTTCTATCCATATTGTTCGATTATATTGAGTTCCTCGATGCCATGATAAAATAATTTTCCAAATTGCTATGTGTGAACTCGTATAGGAGACAATAGGGAATCGTGGACCAATCTTATTCCAATTACGGTTGTTTCTATCCTAGAGAGAATACCAGAGCCGTATACAATCCAGATAATAGAAACTGAGATTTACTCTGAATTAAGAATTGCTATAGTTATTTCACTCTATGAACCATTCCACACATTTCTTTTATTTTATGCATATATATTTTTTCAAACTGAAAATAATTATTTATTTTTTAGTCGTTGCAACCATTATCAAGTAACCAATTATGAATTTAACAAATTATAATTTTAAAATAACACTTGTAGCTTGAAGTATCATGTATGCATTCTTATATATGCTAAGTAAGATTTATAGTATTTTAATACACTATATTTCCCTTACATATTTGGATTTGCGCTGTGGCTTTTGAACAAAATGAGTTCTCTTTATGTTCTTTCTTAAATTCAAAAAGCCTCAAGCTGCTTGTTGTTCCGAAAAATCCTATTGAACGGGGAGGAGGAAAGAAAACGGATAAGTGGATTGTTAATAAAATTTAATGTTAAGAAAGGTTGATGATTTATTAAGGAGTGAAATGTTTGTTGAAATGATTTCAAGATCTACTGTTGATATATTCAGGAGTGTAGGGTTCATTGATTTGAAATAAACCCGGGTGCTTGCGACTTTTCTTTGAATTTTAAGTTATGCAATTTTTATATTTTTGTTTATGTTTTTTTTGTCTTTAGCGGGACCCCAAAGTTCTGCTCCGTATATCCAAATAGTGCATTGGATTAATCGCTCATTTCTTAAGATGAGTGGAAGATCTTATGACTCTGTTATATTCTTTTTACAGTAACCTTAAAGGAAAAATAGTTATAAAGAATAGATAAAAATATTTTTTTTTCGGCGAGTGTCTTCTATTTTTTAGCCAAATAACAGTTTTCTTCTTTCGCAACAAGATAAATCACGGGATAGGATTTTATGCCAATATTATTAACACAGCTGTAGCCTTTTTGTTAAAACTCAAAAAGAATTGTATTGACTGCTTTGAAATTTTTACAGTTTCTTGCATTTCTGGCGTGTAACCATTTTTATAATGGTGACTTGTTGTGTTGTGGTTAGCATGGCGACCTACAATACTAAAGGTCGCGGGTTTGCGTCCCGTAGTGACCCTAGGATTTTTTAAAGGGAGTAACAAACTATGTCAGCTATGCCGTCAGGTACTCACTAAAGATCCCTATCCTTATTATACCTGGATAGGCAAAATTTAGGACTCCCACTGTAGCATCGTCCGATTAGCATTAGTGGCATAAAGGGACGTTAAACAAATAAACAACAAACCATTTTTATGTATATAATTATTGATATTATTATATTATTGATAAAGGTAAATATGTTATAATCCTTTCCTATTCCTCAGCAATTTAAAGTTGGCTGTTATGTGTACTGATGTTTTCTGGTTTGATTTTTTCTAGAGTATTTAGTTCCCTGAAATTATAAATTAGACTAAGCCACATCAAATCGTAGCTGTACAGATGATATATTTTTATCTTAATATACCTGTGAGAATTTTGAAATAAATAATATACCGTAATATGAGGTGACATTGTGACTAATGGGGTGACTTTGTGACAAGCCTATTTTTCTACAGTATTTGAATTTCCCTCCTTAAAAAGAATCAGGTTAGGCAATTAAGTGTACTTGTCAGTTGGTCAGTAATGTGCTGCAACCTACTGGCCACACATAACTTCGTTCATTCCCTTTACCATGGTGCTTTATTTCAAGGTTTCAACTAAATGAAAGCAATCAAACATATATGAAATAAAGCACCATGGTAAATGGAATGAAAGAAGTTATATGTGGCCAGTAGGTTGCAGCACATTACTGACCAACTGACAAGTATACTGAATTGCCTAACCTGATTCTTTTTAAGGAGGGAAATTCAAAAACTGTAGAAAAATAGGCTTGTCACAAAGTCACCCCATTAGTCACAATGTCACCTCATTTTACGGTATTACTATAGGGAATCCAAAATTTATTATTTGCATCTTTAGCCCTTTCATGGCTCCAGACGATATATCTCGCAAAAAGAGTCGGTACCCACAAGCTAACGGAAAGATAACTCATCGCGGGCCACCGGTCCCCGATAGCTAAACACGATATATCTCGCAATCGTTTTTTCACTTATTTAACGTCCTCAGATTCGCACGAGATAACTTGTCGCGACTGATGCACATCCTAGCGGATCCATGGAGACATAATAAGTATATCTAGTAGCCGCAAGGCTGTCACAGGCCGGCTACGTCAGAGGTCTTGAAGGAGATATTTAACATTATTCATTTCGAGTTCTAGATGCTCTGAGCGATAGTCCTCTGTGTTTTTTGGTGATATTGCTTTATTTCGCACACATGTAATCTGTTATTTAAATTAATAATCTAGCATTTTAATTTATTGAAATAATGATACAGGTATTATAGAATGATAAAAAATAAATATAACATTAAGAAATTGTAGGGGAAGGAGTTGAAGAAGTTGCGGCGGAGAGTGGCCTGCACGCCTTAGCTTGGGGAGTGTAAAAGCCGGCAGACCCGCTTAGCTTCTCAGCGCAACTTTCGTTCCGAGTGCTTAGCTGGTAGGGGGTTAAGGTTAAAAAAAGAAACAACAGTCCTATTGTTCTTACATTTTTACCGTTGCGAAACGAGAAAAAAATATATAAAACATATCTTTCATATTTAGAATCTGATAAAAAATAAGATTGGTCATCTATCTATCTATCAATATATACGCATATAATGGTCATACTGTATATCAAGTATCCATTAAACCGTATTAACACCTATGAAATTTAACCGATTCATCTTAATATTGTCCCATTTTTCATCTAATCTATTTATTCATTTTATGTCGAAAGTTCATGATGGAGTACTGAGCTTTGGATTACCGACGACTTTATAATAGAGATGTAGTGATGCAGCGATCATGGCAATTCCATTAGGGGTTAGTGACCGAATCAATTACACATCGGGATTGGCACATTGTCATCCCCACTCCACAGTTACCTGCAATATCCATGGCCATGTATAAAGGATTCATATATGGCGTCGGGTCAGTTGGTTATAGACAAGTTATTTCTAGCTCATAATCTGAAAATCGTTAATCGAAAATAAATATTTGCTTACCAACCCAGAAATAACATATATAAATAAGTCGATTCTTCAATTCAAGAGGATAATAATAAGATAAGATAATAATAAGTAATAATAATAAGATAATAATAAGTAATAATAATAAGATAAAATAAGATTCAGAATCTTATTTAGTTTTATTTACATAAATAACAACCTAAAACATGATTCCTTAAACTTGTTTTATCCATCCATTCATTGATTAATAAGTCTCGTGTCCACTGCTTTGAAAATCGTGAGAGATTGTTCAGTGACTGAGTTCTCAGGTTAAAAGTCAGGATTAGTGTGAAAGTTTATTTTGTATCCTTATGTAAGACTTTTTGAATAGCTTAGAACATTTTGATTCTTTGGATATTTGAGACCTTAAAAAACTATTTAAACCTACATTGGTGTTAAAATATTTTGTACTTTTGTAAGAATTAAGTCAGTTTAAACTGAGGTAAGTTAGAACGCAAAGTTCATACATTTTAAAGGTACCGATGATATTAACCGTAATAAAATTATACTTGCTGTGAAAGAAAAATTTATGTCGTTCAAAGTTGATAATATAGTTTGTTAGATAACTCTTCCAACAATATGACATTTTTATAAATTACACGATTTAAATTCATTTTTCCTCAGTTTGGAATTCTAATCCAGCCCTTAAATAAACTATTATTCTGTTGCTTTATTAAATATACTATTTCACAGTTTTCTCCCATAAAACTAATGTTGCACCCCTGAACATTTTTTTTTAAATATTACCACATGGATTCTGATTCAGGTTGGAGTTTAGCTGTGAAACTAGTTTATGCTAAGTTCATTACGAGTTCACGCTTGATTCGAGGGATATTGGAACAGGATTCATTTTTATGCATGACAGAACTCCACTTCTATTGAACGCCTTTCCGACCAGACCTAACAAATCCTGTCAACGAGAAATTTACATCACCACTTCGATGCATTCACCTCTATGGGGTGGGGGAGGCTGAAAATAGAATGGAAACTATAAATTTTAATACTCTCCCTTGTTTCTACATTATTTCTAACTAACTTTGTGAATTTTTTAAAGCTCTTGTTGTTGGTATACCTGCCAGAACTGTATCCAACGTTTTTATCAGTATTATTTTTGTTGTTTTTGGCTTCCATGGTCTGAATCCATTATATGCATTTCTTCTTCAGGGTTTGACCATGTAACAGGTTTTTCAACAGGATTCCTCATTCTTGTATTGACCCTGAAGAAGCACATAGCAAGATGGGGGAAAGCTTGGCAGTTGATAAAAAACCTGTTACATGGTCAAACCCGGAAGAAGAAATGCATGTAAGTAGGTATTATTTTTATTCGATTAAAAAAAAATTAACCTCAATAAAAAAAGATCAAATAACAGCGCCCTGCAGGAACAATTTGGTTTGCATAGATATGTAACGGTACTTGATTCAGAGGTATAATAACTGTCCCACTTAGCTCGTTGCAAGAATATCGTAGCAATCGATTATTGGGCTAAGATAAGTTGGCTTGATGGTGCACAGTTTTCTATATGGTTATAGTGTGTGAAGTGTCCTGGCGAGGGAATATCCTAAAATATTACCCATGATCCTTTTCCTGAATCGTTCACACAAAACATAGTGCACGAAGTAGTTAGATATGGCCAGGGTGGCGGGATGGCCGAGTGGGCAAACGCGTTCCTCGTGGCAACGTCTGATTGGAAATACGAAGATAGCAAGTTCAAAGCCCGGAGCCAGGGGAAAACTTAATTATACTCGGCATCAATCCCCACCCTCTCCCCTGTCCCGGGAAACCCCGTATAGCCTACAAGGCAAGGAAGGGGAAAAACCAAAAAAAAAAACGTTAGTTATAGCCATAAAAAATTAAAGTACAGTACTTAGAGTACTTATTACGCATGTTTTTAGTTTCACTTAATGATAATATTTTGTTCATTTAGTTTTAACCTTAAAAGATTAATTTATTTTATTTTATTAGTTTAGTAGAACATTTGATGGTTAGGAGATTTATTTTTATGTTCTTTTCGCATGCGAGGTAACATTTTATTTAACAAAGTATCAATTAGTTACTATTTTTATCTTTTAATTAAAAGAAATAGTAGTTACTAGTTATTAAACATTTTTGTTATTTTTATTATCTATTATTTTCCAAATTAATAATTGTAAAAGTATCTTTTTTCTTATTTGTTAACTCCATGGCTTATAAGTTTCCCCAAAGAGGTAAGAGATATAAATAAAATTCTTAACTCTAATTATAATTTACCCCACAGATTCATTTTTTTCAAATGGAAGTGATGAATTCTGCATTAATTCTAATTTAAATATTGATAAAATGTTATTCATTTATGCTTAAAGTCACAAAAACTAATTTCAATGGAGAGTCTCTCTATCAATATTGTAAGCACTATGAAAAAAAATACCTTAATTCATTTTCTAATTGAATGAGTTTTTCTAGTCGTCTGGTACTTCACAGGAGATAAACTAGGGGGTTGATCTTCGACCCTCGTTTATGCCTTCCACTGCAAACAGTGCTACGCTACTAGTTGCATTGTGTTATATTATCATATTGTTAAAAGATATGGTGTAAAAAAGGAGAAAAAACATTTTAAACCGAACAAACTTTATTAACAAAATATCAAGTAATATACAGTCATTAAATTACATAGTTACACACATTCCATGTTGGCACTAAATCATATATATTTTATAATTTAATTATATATTATATTTTATTTACAAACATTGAACAGTTATTAGCTTTATTTTATGTTTTAATTTGGTTTTTATTTTTAAATTACAAGAACAATTATATAACGAACCACGAAGATCGCTTCAACCAAGCAGTCACATAGATAATAACATTCTGTTTCATTTTTACCATATACATTCATAATATAAATATATTTATTCTCTTGCTCTGTTGACCGCCTCGTATACAATTTTAAGGTTGTCGAAGCCCGAAGAGCGAAGACGAAATTAAACAGCGGGCTATGTATAAACTAAAAAGTACAATGGGTATATTGGGTATACACATAACATACGAAACATCTGGTCGTGCCAAGAGCGGGTATATACACAGAGAAGCCCAAAGATGTTTACACTATTTACAAAATTTCGAGACCCTGGACAAGGCGAGGATGCGCTAGTTATGTGGTCATCAGGGTACAGGCGGTCACCAACAAGATGGAGGCTGCCGAACAGCTCCCGGAAGATTCGCTTTTCTTCAGTTCGCTTCTGGATTTCTCTCCCCTCGAAGAAGCAGCAAGCTCTGAAAAAAAAATGTTTTTATATAAATAAGTTATGTCATGATCAACTAAAATTTACATAAAATTGAAACATGCAAGATTAAATGCAACCATATTGAGTGAAATACTGCGTCTGTACACCAAACTGCTGGTTTGGAGCACAAACTAACCCTGAATCTATCAAGAATAGAGGCAAAACGCTGTGAAAAACTTAAGTAACGTTGGATGCCGACGACGATCGAAAAGGGTATGGATGAGAGACCTACTAACTTGGAAAATTAAAGTCATGGTAGGGGTAGCGCTGGGTTTCTTTTTCAAAAAGGAAAACATATATGTCATGAAAGGTGTTAGCTGGTCCTCGGTATCGAAGTAAATAGAAATAAATAACAAAACTTTACCAAAAATTAACATTTTTTATTATTCAATGAATTTTTATCAAATGGAGAGAGAATATCAAATAGAAATTTGACCAGTTTTCCGCTCAAATACCCATTAAGAATTTTTGCCCCTTTAGAACGTGCGGAAGTCAAAAACTGAGAAGAGGCGAAAGCTAATCAATGCCATTTTAAAGTGAAAAGGATTCGTTTTTACGACTAGATATGACTAACCCGTTATTTTCAAGGAACAGTTTTACCTAATGCGTTAAAACTATTGAAAGAGAAAGAAATAATTAAAAAAAAATTGAAATTAATAAAGAACACTGAGTAAGAAATTAAATTTAATTGTTTAGAACGCATATAGTGGGATCAAGTCATTATTTGGAATTCCAAAGGGCGTGATGCCCTTGCAAGCTAACCTCCTAGAAAAACAAATAATGTAAACTAACCTAACCGAAAAAAAAAAAAAAATTAAATTAAGCTGTTTTTAAATAAAACGTTATCTTGTAAGAAATATAAGAAATGATAAGACTCACTTATCACTATATACTCGTATATACATATCATCCATGTCCCTGAACTAATTAAGCGCAACCGTCTTCACAATCGAATTCCGTTATTCGCCAAGATGAAAGATTAGATATCAAAATAATGTAAGTTATTGAAGATGTTGCTTGTGGTTATTATGATAAAATGATAAGAAATAAAACCTTATCTTGATTATCTTTCTTGATTAGATCTTTTTCCTTTAAGATTAGGACCACAATAACGAGTCCTTATCAGCGGAGATCGAGCATAGGCTCGATAGTTTAATATAGACTAAACTTGTTTAAGGTATTCTCTTTAGGAGGAGATATTACCTTATAACACTAAATTAGGCTGGTCATTATGGAGTGGACTGTATGAATGAAAACTATTTGTAATAATAACAGAATATAATAGGCTATTGTTACATGTAAAGAAATTAAAGGGGGTTTTGCCTAATTCAGGATACATTTGATGTTAGTGAGTTAATTGAATTTAGACATAGATTATTGCATTATGGTGTATATATAACTGAGGGATCTATTGTAATGATGGTATTTAATTAAACTGTTGTACTCATCCTAGCTGTTTTGCTCATCTGGGTGCTTCTTCTTCTTCTATTAATTCTTCTGTTTTCATTCTCCATTCCTCTCCTTCTTCTGGCTCCAGGTGGGTCAGTGAGGTGTTGTGATTACTCACTCATGTTGAATGAAAATTATGATATAGTACATAAAGGACAACTTTGTTCGGCCGAACATGAGGTAACTTCTTTTTAAAAAAGCGCTTAATCCCGCCTTGTCAGCGCCTGCAGACCTTTTCGTCTTCTTTCCGCCGCTAGGCGGCAGCACCTCTGGAACCGTGCTGTGTCCGCTTGAAATGCGAATGAATAATTGTTTAGGAGACATTCCTAAACAAAACTTATGTCGAAATCTTACATCTAATGAAGGATAGAAAACACCAAAAAAATTAAATAAAAAAAATTCATAAGACATAAACGCCAAAATATAAAAAGGAAAACACAAGCGGTAAGAAGAGGTAAGGAAAAAACACGAGATAAATAGGTAGGATCCGTTGCGATTCGATACTTCATAAGTACCAAGATTTTTACATAAGTACTTCCCGAGATTTTTTCAATTTTAGTCTTGAATTTTCATATCTGTGATCCCAGTGGTTAAGTCAAATTTCTATAATTTTCAGGGAAGGAATTTTAAGCTTTGTACAGTTCTGGTATAAAATCAGGTTTTCATTTCAACGTTGACAATCCGTTAAAGTGTTGTTAAAAAAATCCTTTTTTTTCTCTTCATGCATTGATTCGCACCTGTCAGCGATCTGCGACAACCAGCGAAGTATTAGCGAAGGCATTAGGACATGTGTGAAGGAAAGTGCTCAGCAGCACCTCTTTCCGGGCTTGACACTAATTCAGGAGAGGAGGTCTCTCGTCCAGCTTCTTTTTAGCCTATCGGGCATGTCAGCCAGGTCAGGCAATTAATCTGTTATGATGTCCTTCTAATTTAACAAAAAAGCGTGAGTAAAGTGTTCGTATGTGTTGTTGGATAGTCGGTATGTAGAGTTTGGTTACTTACGTATATGGGAGCGTCCGTAATTAGTCTCAAAATTTTGGATTAGAAAGTTTGTAATTTTTGTAAGTGTCTAAAGTCTTTTTAGATGAGCCGATAATCTGTGAGGCATTAGTCCAATGTGGGTTTAAGTAAGTAAGTGTATATGTTCAGTTTTTGTCTAATTTAGAAGATTTGGAAAAAAGTGAGTAAAGTATTTTTAAACGTATGTTCAGTGTCTTTTGTTTCACTTTGACATACGAGCCCCTGTCAAATGTTGTGTGATTAAATAACTAAAGACATTGTGGCTATATTACTAACTGAATAGATCTTATCAGTAATGAGATATTATAGTGGACTTATTCTTTTACCGACAATTATAATTATTACAATTATAATAACTACATTCCTAATGAACGCCTGATTTTTTCACTACGAAGAAACCACTTAGCAAGCTTCTATTCAGCCACTTATCCCATTTTAGGCTTAATACGATTTAAGCACTTAATACGGGGATGACAGATATATTAGATGACAAGATGACAATTTACCAGAATAATGTAGGCTTGCCACGGATTTGGGTACGATTGCATCGAGGGGACCAAAGATGCAACTCTAAACGAAACTAGGTGACAGCGGGGCATATAATAAAGTGGCGTAATGAGACAGAGGTAGGAGGGAGCCATAAAGAGGGGCAATTAAAGAGAAATGTTGTTTAGAAGGGACAGGAGAGGATTGCTCCAACTAATTCCGGTGGGCTCCCTTTGTCGAGCCCTAATCCCTTGGCCAGTTAGTGGGATTTACGCCCACATGGAGCCCTATCTTATCGATAAATAGTCCCCGCTCTACCTCCTTAGTCAACTTCTAATGGCTAGGTGTTGTCCGAGCGGTCCTTTAGTCAATTCCGTCCTCTCAAAGGCTGTCCCTGTTCTAGCCTAGTTTATTTACCGAAAGCTTAAAATTTTTTTTGTCGGGAAAACTAAACATATGGTTTGAATAGTGTATGATAAGAGTTGAAAGCAACCATTCACATTTTCTTTTACATCCTCCTTCCGAGAAAAACACACACAACTGATCAGGTATAGATAAGTCTGCTACTTATCATCATGATTAAAATTAGAGGCGATATTCTCAACTTGAATTACAGACCATTCAGTCAGAGACAGAATTACGTTTGTTCAATGGGTAATATTGGAGAAAATGAAGATGTATTTCATTATTTAGGACGTTTTAAATTCATGAAAGGATTGAGGAAAAAATACTTTGGTGTAGTTAATCTGACTGAAACTGATATGATCAAATACCTAAATAGCAAAGACTGGACAGCACTAGTGAGACACTTGAAGGAAGCCTATATCTACCGTTCCTTCCTTATTCAAAATTTTAATCAATAATAAATTAATTAATTAACTTAATAAGTGTTCGGATTTTATTGATTAATATAAGTGATTAGAGTTAAACATTACTACGTAGTATAAGAATATATCATACATTTTCTATGTTAATTTCGACTGCTCAATTTTTGACAATAAAAGATATAATCTAATAAGAAGCATCGTTTTAAAAGGAGACAGCTGACCTTTAAATGAAAAGGACATTTATAAGAATCATAATAAAGAATTGAAAAAAATTATAAATGACATTGATTTTGAACTTCTTCAAGAAAACTAAAAAAATTGAAAAGTCGGACATTTTTTTTTTTTCATTTAGTTTAATTTATTGTTATATTATTTTTTCCTTTTGATTTACTTATGTTAAAGTTCTGTGTTGTAATATAATTTAGTATATAGTTTTAGTTATATCTCATGTAGAAATTTTTGTACTTCATATTTTGTATTTTTTTTTTTTTTTGTTTTTCCTTAAATACCCAATAATTTATATATATAATTGTGAAATCTAATGTATTGATACATGTATTATGCCTAGTGCACGGAGCATGTACACATTACCAAATATACAGATCTTATATAGGGTTACTGTATGAGAGAAAGAAAAAAAAAATAGTATAAGAATAATTGGTTATAAGTAGGTATCATTATTTGAGATACAATAAAGATATTTGATAAGACATGATTAGGAAATTATTATACAAGACATAATTAATGATTAATAATAGCCTATATAAGATGTAATTAGAAAATTACATATTTTAGATTAGTTAATAACTTAAGTATTTAGATGATTAAAAATAAAATAAATACTTAAACCATTATGATTTAAAATAAATTTCAAATTAAAGGCACTCCTGACAGGCAGGTGTAGCTTGCTATCAGTAATCATACTTTGAACACATTTGTAAATAACATAAAATTCTGTAATTATTATTAATAAAAGTATTTTCTGTCTATCATACACATGTGGAGGAGTTGAAGAGGATGGACACCAATATACCAGCGTTGAGAAAAACATATGAGAAGATTGTTGGAAGAAGAATTATATTTTGTTATACGCTACAGCCGTAAATTTTCTAATTCAAATGTTAAATAGTCCCATGTTCAGTCTCAATACATTCTTTAATTCCTTAAAGAGTGGTGGACATTTTGTCAAGAATTCATCACCTTTATTGAATCTATTTGTAATAGAAGTCGTTTAGCCTTTCAATTTAGAAATTTATTTATTTAATCTATATAGTTGTATACTGATTATAATATTATAAATAATGTAAATTGTCTTTCAGAAAATCAACAGTCTGCCAACAGGAACGTCAGGATGAAAAAATAACATAAATTAGCATTTTGGCACACTTAAATAATTTCAGCTCCGAATGAAATATCAATGGATATCTTAACCTTTTTGCAAATTATAATCGCCATGATTGATTCAATCAATGGGCCATCCGATTTGAAATTGTACAAAAAGAATCCTACTGGCTTGCTGGCATAAAAATAGTTTGAAAAGCTTTCGGTCCTTTTTTTCCTTCAGTAGTAGGAAAGAATATTTTTACCGACATAAGTGTATTCAGTAATGAGACCTCCCGGGGGGAGGGTGAATAATTTTCCATAATATCCGGTTAGATCTGGTCCCGAAGTTGAATGCGAGCCATACAAGAGGACTTAGCGGGAGAAATAAACTTCCCCATCGGAGGAGGAAATAAAAATGATTTAGACGCCCCCCCCATCCCCTTTCGGCCAATCAGGGACCGGCATGAATGCAAAGCAGCCACTGCCTTTTGAATCAATTGAAGGATTCTTCAAGAGAGTTGTGACCTTGGCTTAAAGGATCCGGTATCTCGTAAATAGATCATTGGGGTTTTATGTTAATGAATTCTTAACTCACTAATTTAATTTTATTTATACGTGTTTAGTGATTTTATATAAATCACTTTAAAACTCAGATATAGGATTTATTTCACGTATGCGTAAAGATGCCATTTATTTGATCACATCACCTACCCGAATAGTGAGGTTATACGTATTAAAAAAACTATAAAAAAAAAAAACTGTACCACTGGAATCAATGTTTATCTACCTTGCATGCAAGTACTGAGCTACCCAATTCCATTTTTAAACAACTAAAACATTAATACAATTTTGGGGCATTTGGCACGAAATAAGCATTTGGGACGAAAATAATTAAGGTGAAGCGGGGTTAATGGTTTTTTTAGTGCATTTAAGCCATGTTCCTTATTCTTTACAGCAATGTTGTACATACTCTATATGTTGTAATTGCACTCAGAATGAAGGGAAATTGGTTTTAATTCAGATTCACACACTTGTCCCATCTAAATGATTCCAAAAAACATTACCAAGAACTATTATATATTGGAGTACCTGGAAGTGGAAAAATAAAGGACTCCAACCATTTATTTAGCTTCTTGAATGACAGAAAACGTGTTTTCTGTTTATTGTTTTCGAAAATTTTATTCGAAAATTATTTGAAAAAGCTAATAGTTTATTAAATAATAGCTGTATATCCCAGTTTCACCCGGGGAATTTCGACTCGTCACCATTATGAAGCGAGATCATAACGATTCTTATAAAAATAAAGAACATAACGATTTTTATGACAATAAAGAATATACCGAGAGATTGCTATGCTATTTTAATATGGCCAGGTGTTCGCACCTGGTATGAAAGAACCAATGAGCGAAATTGGGAGAATTTAGGACAAACGGTATGAAATTATTTAAAGAACAAACAAACAAACAGAATTTCATCTTTATTTATATAGATTGAAAAGAATAATTCATTAAAATCCATATGTGACAAATTTTGTGTTGATTTCGTTAAATATAAATAAAGAAATTTAAAATTCTAGCTTGGAAAGGAATATGTTGTTGGTCGGCGAAAAATACAAAAGAAAATTAAAATACTCACACACACATATATATTTATTACATATATATATATTTATATATGGAAAATGTAATGCAATACACAATAAATATTTAATTATATCTACAAGGGAAGTGTACGGAAGAGAGTGAAGTGGAAAAGCATACATCATTCATTTCACCGTAACACGCTGAAAGAACATGGACAGACGCGAATTTACAACAGGATTGACAGACAGGAAACAGGATTTGTGGATTTGCGAACACGGCGGGAGGAGAAGGGACATAAATCATTGCAATTGAATTACTTTATTTTCATAGAAAATAATTATAATAAAATATACTGAGATAAATATTTTTTTTAATTTACGTCATCCAATAAAATATACAAAACCAAATACATGCATACAGGCCCACGACTGGATGTGCATGAACAATCGCATTTTGTGGCTGGAAGCTTTTCTTTTGAAAGGGTAAGAGAATTTTGCATCTTGGATAGCAAGTGAACGCGGATAACGACATAAAAGCCGAGATCCATCGAAGAATTATGTCCGCAAATAAATGCTACTTCGGATTACAAAAGCATTTTAAGAACAGGGCTATTTCTTGGAAAACAAAGGGGCAACTGTACAAGACCTTGGTAAGACCAGTTCTCACCTATGCCTCCGAATGCTGGACTTTACATAGCTCGCAGGAAGCTCTCCTCTTAAGATTTGAGAGGAAACTACTGAGAAAAATCTTTGGCCCAGTGTGTGCTGATAGAGTCTGGAGAATAAGAACGAATGCTGAGCTAACCGGACTCTACAAGAGCCCAGATGTTGTAAGGATTATAAAAGTGGGATGGGCAGGCCACGTAATGAGAATGTCCCAGGATCAGATTCCTAGAGAGGTCCTGGAGGAGACGATTCATGAGACCAGAAGAGTTGGAAGACCTAGGCTCCGATGGATGGATGGAGTGACAGTGGATGCGAGGACCATCATGGGGATCCGCAATTGGAGAGCGGCGGCTACCGACAGAGAGCGCTGGCGGACGATTTTACAGGAGGCCTTGACTAGCGCCAAGAAAGAAGAAGAAGAATAAAATATTACTTTATGCTTTTTGTCCCTGCAAGAATTCGTACATTAGCTACAAATCCTATTTCACCTTAATGCATAGGAAGTATAATATATTTTTGCATAAAAATACATAAGATTAATAAGAATGCAACAGGCGTACCACAAGATAGCTTTGTAAGCCATCTTCTCTATCGCATTTACATCTCTGACATTCCTCAGTACAATTGCACTACCATATTCGTCTTCGCTTACGATGCCGTTAACCATTATACCCACAAACATCCCATCTTAGCAGATTATGCTATTCTTATTCGACTTTGAAAAGTGTCCTCAAAAATTGAAAAACGTTACAGCGAAATCGCACCTCATATGTTTTTCTCTAAGACATAAGTTCATGACTAATAACAGCATATTTCCTTCTAAAAACTATTTGTGGTTCTTGGACAAAAGACTCACTTGAAATATGTATAAAAAAACTAAACAGACAAGTATTGTCAAGACGATAAATTGATAAACTGGCGCAAATTCTAGACTACAGATCATTCCTTAGTTAACGAAACGAAAAGCTAATATGTCACATTATATGGTAGTATATAAACTAACAAAATCAAAATACCTTAAAAAATTATATACGCTCATATTTTCTTGTCTGATACCAGTGTTTCATTATTAAAATGATATACCCTTTATAGTACTTATTAAAACTTCATACACAGAGTCTAGGTAATTCCGACTAAAAAAATTATATCGATTTAATTAAAAAATATCAATCCAAGGTGATTTTGAAAACACTTAGATAAAACATTAGCCTGTTATATCTCCCTTTTTGAATTTTTTTTATTAAAACTTTTTTATATAAATCTAATCTTAATCTGTGGGTGACCACCTTTTGTCAAATTATTTTTAAATAATTTATTTTTTGAAGAGAAAAGATTTGTGAAAGACTCTGTGGTGTAGTGGTTAGCATCCGCGCATGTCACACGGGAGACCCGGGTTCGACTCCCGGCGGAGCCAAATCTTTTCTCTTCAAAAAATAAATTATTTAAAAATAATTATAAAAAAGGTGATCACCCACAGATTAAGATTAGATTTATATAAAATAATTTAAAATTGACGTACCATAAATTGGACAAACCTTGTCCACCTCCCGTTACTCGCATGATTTGCGTGATCGGGTAGTAGGTATCAGTGAAGAGGAAGGATTGGCTCTACTTGGAGCCGAGCTCTGTGGTGTAGTGGTTAGCATCCGCGTATGTCACGCGGGAGACCCGGGTTCGACTCCCGACGGAGCCAAATCTTTTCTCTTCAAAAAATAAATTATTTAAAACTTTTTTATTAATATGAAATAAAGTTTTATCATTGGTTATTAAAGATACTCTCAACTTATTGAAGTATTGATTTAATACATAACTGAACAAAGTTGAGGTATAGATAATTAATAATTATCTGAACCTAATCGAAAATA
This sequence comes from Aelia acuminata, assembly GCA_911387785.2. Taxonomy (NCBI): domain Eukaryota; kingdom Metazoa; phylum Arthropoda; class Insecta; order Hemiptera; family Pentatomidae; genus Aelia; species Aelia acuminata. Next base: position 45,152,859 of record OU426984.1, read on the forward strand.
ATGCATACCATCTTTCAGTTTTCGCTTGCATAAAACTGACATCAACTTGAATTTTAGGGCTAAATGTGAATTCAGACAGACATGGATATGGATCATATCTTCCGGAAATGTTATCCATTTTATGTTATAATGTATTCATTAATATGTATAACGCTCCAGAAAGCCGAAAGGTATCTAAACACTACCGTATTATGTATAATAAAACATTTCAAAACTATTTAACGAAATCAGATTAAAATAAATGAGAATTATTCACGAAAGAAACATTTAAAAAAAAAGATATAAAGGCCCACTCATACTTTTTGTCCGAACAAACACTAAACAAAAAGGGCTGCGCGCATGCTTTGAAGTACTGACAATTGACGGATAGGGCGAACGTGCTTGGGTCCTATTGTTAACATTTCCGAATCGAAGCACACTCGGCCGAAAATACCCTAGAGTGTACACGCCCTTAGATGCGCAACATACAAGAGTAGGTACAAATGTCGCCAATGGGGTCACCTGTGGTGTTCTGGTCAGCATAGAAACCTACTATACTATAGGTCGCGGGTTCGCGTCCCAAGGTGGCCATAGGATTTATTAATTGGAGTAAAAAATCCTTGTCTATGCCGTCCCTCGGATAGGATGTAAAATGGAGGTCCCAAGCCTGGACTGATGTCAGCTACTCGTTAAAGAACCTATCCTCCTAAGATATCCTAATTATGGCAAATATTGATACCGTTTGGCTGGATTGGCAAAATTTAGGACTCCCACTGTAGCATCGTCCGATTAGCCTTAGTGGCATAAAGTGACCTTAAACAAACTATAACAACAACAAATATCGCCAATATATGAATAAATAAGATAAAATGAACCAACTACTTAAAAAATTTAAATAGATAAGTAAAGCCTATATATGTTGATATTTGTATACGATTTTATCGAAGACAGAATTATCTTGTATTCACAGATAAAAAAATATTTCAAATAAACAATTTGTAAAAATAAACAAATAATACGAAAGCTTGCTGACAGATGGCTCATACATGAGCAATTAGCAGAAGATTAGACGAGAGATGGAGTTGGGGAAACGTCGGAGTGTGGTTGCCCTACCTGAGGATTATGCTGATTAGGATATATCGCTCTCCGAGTCATTTCAGCCCCCCCCCCCCCCACTCCCGGCTAAGCCCTTGAAATGATTTTTGCTATTTCTGTCCATCCAAAGTTCCCTAATATCAAGCTGTTTCAAAGTTTCATTGCCAAACCAAATTTGACATTTTTTTTTAAATTATATTTATTTGAAGGTGTGTAATGATCAACTTTTCTTTAAAATATGATTTTAAATTCTCAAGATTTGCAAATTAATCCTGTAAACCACTTATTAGATAATGAGGTAACTTAAGTTAGACAAAATAATTATACTTATGTGTCTGTATGTTTATTACACATGAGCTATGTGTTGCATACATGTACTACAAAAAAAAAAAAAAAAAAAAAAAAAGATAGGTAAATGGCGGCAAGAATAACAACAATTGAAATTCCAAGATAATTTCTGAAAAAGGTGGTCTCGAGGCCTCCATCTTTCCAGAGGGCTTCAAGATTAAGAAGCATGTTAAGAAACAGTTCTTGTCACCTGCAATCGGTGTAAGTATGAAATACAACATCATCAATTATTAAATCCTGGATGATTTTATTGGAGAAGAAATAAGGAGATTTTTTTTTTAATATATACATAATTTATTTATTGAAATTTACAGCTGTATATACAATACAATAAGTAAATTCGATATAAGCACATTAATAAAGGTGCTTATATCAAATGTCTTGTTTTTTATTTTATTTTTTCAATTTGTATTTTATGTTTTGCTCATTTGCTTTCTTATAGGTGTAATTTCATCAGGAAAATGAATTATTTTAGATTCTTAAGGTTTTTCGTGAGGTCGTCATGTGCTAACCCGGTGCAGTAAAGATTCCCATTTCATTAAAAATTCCAAGAGGTTATATATAAAAAAAAAAAAAAATAAAATAAACCATAAACAATTATTAAATAATGAATATTAATAGGTTTAATTTAAAGAAACGAAAGTATTCAAAAATATTTTTAAATCTACAGTCTAGCATGAAACAAGGTATAAATAGGCCTACTTTTGTATAACCTAAAATTAGGCAAAATTAGGATAATATCAATTGCTTTTGATTCTTAATTATGATTATCGAAATTCAAGAGATCAAAATCAACCAAGACAAATAGGGCCCAGTGATTCGGATTGAATTACAGAGCTGAAATTTTCTCTAGAGGGGGGGGGCGAATTATGGGTGGGGGTGCAAGCATTTTCCTTCTCCCACGCAACAGGAACATAATGAGGGGGGTGTTCTCCTTGGATTAGAAAAGCTCAGAGTCACGAATCGAGAATATAATTTCGCTTCTTTGAAATGCGATATTTATTTATACGATTTTACTATCGAATATTTAATTAAGTTAGTTAATTTAAATATAAACATTTTTATTAAAAACTATGTTTATATTAATTAATTTCAGCCAGTTAAATATTTAATATTACCTTGTCATAAAAATATTTTAATTAAAAGAAGTGATAAATTTAATTATTCATAAATGATTTAATTTAAATAATGAAGTTTATTTGTATTACTGTTTTGGTAAAGCTGAATGACTAATTGACTACGTAAGGTGCTTATCCTCAGAGATGTAACTCACCTCCAAGGAAAGCTGCCTGGTTATCGATAGCTGTCTTCGATTGTTCAAGAGCTAATTTTATTTCTGAAATAAGAAAAATAATGATATTCCCTATTTATAAAAATTATAGCGATAATAAGGCAAATTAATGAAACACGCAAGATTAAATAAAAAGAACGAAAAAAACACACCGGACCTTTTCATGTGTTCTATAAAGCAGTAAATATTTAATTTAATTGAAAAAAAAACTAAAACAATATTGACGTTTTAAGTAACAATCATAACTGAAAAATGTACTTTTCGAAGTTCGTGAGTTTAGTTAAATTTTAAATTAGGTTAAAAAAATATAAATATACTGAAATACTTGGATATTAGAAAAAAAAAAGTTAAGGCTGTTAACAACAAACACGTTTTTTAGAAGGGATAGAATTAATTAGAGCGTATCATTCCGATTAAAAAAAAAAAGTATATTCCCGTTGAAATTAATTTCATACCTTCATACCTTTCATTGCCGGCTGGCTTGTAATTATTATTTTGAGTTTAAACGATAAAGCAGCATGACCCTGGTTGAAGCCTTTAAAAAAAAAATTCATTAAACTTTATTTTAACCGCCTGTGTGTGTTTAAACATTTTAATGCCTATAGGTCCTAGAATGAAAAACGTAATTAAATATTTTTTAAAAAAAAGTTAAGGAAGATTTATGTTTAAATTAATATTTTATGTTAGTAGAGAGAGGCCAAACGATAAGGGCGGATTCACACTATCGCTCCGCTCCCGCTCCACTCCCGGTCGGCTCAAATATTCTAAAGAGAAATAGACAGAGAATTCCACTATCGGTACCGCTCCGGTCTCGCTCCACTCCCGGTCCGCTCTCGCTCTACCCCATTCACACTAGCGCTCCGCTCCCGCTCCGCTCCAGGTCCGGTCTCACTGGCAAAATATTCTAAAGAGGAATAGAGAGAGGTTAATCACAATATTGGCCCAGGTCCGGCCCCGCTCCACTCTCGCTCCACTCCCGCTCCACTCTCGCTCCACTCTCGCTCCGCTCCCGCTCCACTCTCCTAAAGTCTTTTCATATTCACATTATACAATTTTACACCGTTCACGATTGAAGCCATTAATTATCGAAACCGTCTGTATTTGGATTTTAATTAATAATTAACTTTCAGTTATTAAAGTATTTATTTATTCATCAATTTTACGGCCAAAAAAGTTCAACTTTAAAATATATATATAAATATATATATATATATAACTAGCAGACCCGGCCACGCGTTGCTGTGGCTCAGTAGTTATATCCTAATATTTTTAAACAAATACGGTAATACCAATATTCATTGATAAAGATGAAAACCTTTCAGCTAATCAAAATCCAACGTGATTGAGAATAGAGCATTATACCATTTAAAAGTATTTGGTAAAGAATATAGGAAAGTTAAAGATTTTATTTTTTAAATCTCATACTTCAATGTAGTTTGATTAAAAAGGAGCTGGTTGTGTTTACGACTCACAGAGCTGCCAACACTATCGCCCTTTTTTTATGGATCGGTATAAACTAACTCGAAATGGCTATATTTTTCTTCTAATTTTCAAAAAAGGATGACTGAAGTAAGTTTTGATAACCTCAGCCATTGATCTATTGATTATTGGCCTAACACTACTTCAACTTGGTATTGTTAGTTTAACAACGGGTTTAATTTTGCTCAGGGTCATGCCAATCTTGGTTAACGCGTCATATATGTCCTTTTGATAGGCGTTTTTCTCAATTTCTTTGAGACCTCGATTTCCCAACCCTTCGGCTAATAAGTGTTCGGTAGGAGGGTGGTGTGTTGAAGCTTTTAATTTAGCAATATATTTGAGTGATAATAAATCTCTTCTCAAAGAGGTTTTTACATAATACAATTAAGAATTTTTATTTATTCAAGTACTAATTTGTTTAAAATGTTTTGGGTTAACCTGTTTTTTTAACACAAACCAAAGATTTGATGGTTTCCACACACGTGAGCAGGCGATACCCATTTCCCACGTGAGTTATGCCATTGCCCAAGGGAAAAACACGGATTTTCAAAGTCCAAGTGGACATTGTTTGCCCTTGGGATTTGTTTATAGTCATGGCAAAAGCCAAACGAATAGGATATTGAAGCCTTTTAAATTTTATTGAAAATTCTGTCGGTTCCAGGGGAATAGGTGGCAACAGGGCGATATCTCCTGTAAACCTTCCAGGTAACATTTTTCCTTCAATAACATTTCCTGTGATCCTTTTAATGACCAAACGTGTACCGTTGCACAATTGAGGTGGATTTAAGTTACGAAGAAGAATGATCGGTGAGCCAATATTCAACTGGAGATTGTTTGGGTGTATATCCAGGAAATTAAAAAATTCAGATGGGAAATTTACGGCTTCGTTTACATCTAGAACATTGTCAATTGATTTTGAAAGTTTATTTCATCGAAATCAACATTTTTTGCTGCCAAAATAGCACGACTACCCAGCCACTTATAGTCCAAATAATTGTTCAAAATATCAGGAAAGACACTTTATATTTCGTAGACAGTTCATTTTTCGTCTCTACAACAGTTCAGAAATTTTCTGGTAATTTGATAAATTTTGAATTTCGATACAGCTAGCTCTATTTCACCGTTTCCAATATAGAGCAATTGTTTAAAAAATATATCTGTCGATGGATTATTTTGCAGTAGTACTCTCATATTTATGGCGGATAAATCTGAAACTTGAGGATACCCAAATAACAATTATTCCTGTTCAATAGAGGTGTAATAATCATTAAATGTAAAATTTAAAAATGCCGCGATTTGTAATCCTTTCTTAATCAACAATCATTTAAAGATAAGTAAATATCATTTCCAATAATAGCCTACTTTAAATTAAAGAAAGGATTAAAAACTTCGCTAACATTTCTTAAATTTTACATTTAAAGATAATTACAACTTAGGAAGTAGCAGCCTCTATTCGATTGGGATTAAATTTTCTCAACTTTAAATTATTGTTGATAAAGGAGGAATTACAAATCTTCACTGACATTTTTTAATTTTACATTTTAGATCTCGGGATAAAAATGATAAAAAGGTTTGGTAAAATAAAAAAACACTGTATTTAAATAATAATAACAAAACGAATAATGAAAATAAAGAAACTTCTGTTAAATAAATTAACTGAAAATATAATATTAAAGTCTTATTTATGCAGTTCTTTAGCAAATCACAAAGTATCCCACAACACCTAATCAAAACACACTTTTTTTGTGAGGGAGTTTATACGACTGGTTACCCGCAGTGTAGCCAATTGACTAATTTTCACTAATTTTTGGCAACACTGACTCCCCAAGTCAGGCTTCTATTAGGTTACACCTATGACAGTAGGTGTTGTTACAACATTTATAGAGTATTATTTCAAATAATAGTCTAATTTAAATTATTAAAATGCATTTACTATACTAAAAGTTGATATCAGGGTGGGCCCAGCAAATCGTTTCAGCGCTTAGCTAGTAATTTAATTTAAATACAAATAAAAAAGGAAAAGGAAGAAAAAATACCTACACATTTGAGTATTTATTGTAACCTTTTCTTGATTTATTTATTCTTTAATGAAAATTAACAATAAATACAAATTTTGGATTACTATTTGTCTGTGGAAAATAATAATATAGGAAAAATAACTGCACTCACATAACGCAATACAAAATCATAATAATGATAACCTGTATTACAATAGCATGCTTATAAACAAAAACATTATAAAATCGACATATGACGCCATGTTAATAAATCGAAACACGACCTACTGTATTTGCAATAATTCGCTATATAAGAATTATTTTGATCACTAATCAAGTTAAAAACTATCCGGTCCGGTAAGTTGGCCAAAACTATATACATTGAGCCAAATTTCATTAAAATCGGATGAGTCGTTTCTGAGAAATAGAGAGACAAACATCGGGACACGAGATTTTTATATATATAAGGATTATAAATTAATTTAATTAATGGTGAAAAAATAATTTAAATTTTTTTTCCGAATGTATTCGAATACGATTGAAATGATAAAAAAAAAAAAAAAAAAAAAAAAAAATCACCAACAATACGCGCGGTTTTTCGACGTGAAAAATTCATGTTATGTTTGAGATATATTTTGCTATGAATTAATGTACTCGTAAAAAATGGTCACCGATTTATTTATTGACTACACACTCATTGCTATTATAAAATAACGTTTAATTTGAAACGAATAAAAATGCAGTATATTATGAAAAATGTGAGATAATTAACAAAAAAATATACTAAAGCAAAAAATAATTAAAATATTAATCAGGAAAAGAAGAGAATACAATCGGTAAATTTGTAGCATTTACCGATTTCAACTTGAAATTTTCAAGCGTATTTGAATACATTCCGAAAAAAATTTAAATTATTTCTTCACCATTAATTAAATTAATTTATAATTATTATTAATAATTATCATTGTGTTGCAATATATTCTTCTTATTATATTTTTTGATAATATTATCTTCTTCATCAAGAAAAGTACACTTACCAGCTATTTCTACAAACGAAAAATTGTTTTTTTTTTGGCCGTAAAATTGAAGAATAAATGAATACTTAAATAACTGAAAGTTAATCATTAATTAAAATCCGAATACAGACAACTTCGATTATTAATGGCTTTAATAGCTCAAACCTTTCAAAATTGAACGGTGTAAAATTATATAGTGTGAATATGGTAAGACATTAGGAGAGCGGACCGGGAGTGGAGCGGGAGCGGAGCGCTAGTGTGAATGGGGTAGAGCGAGAGCGGACCGGGAGCGGAGCGAGAGTGGAGCGGGCGCGAAACCGATAGTGTGAATAGGCCCTAATAGGTTTCGTAATCCGTGCTAAGGAAAGTAGGCTTAAGAAGTGTATCACTTCTGTAATACATGTCATGTTTCAGATGTTAAGATGATTATAAATTTTGGAAGAAACATAAAAATAAGTTTATTTGTTGTCGTAATCACTTTCGTTTTCAATTCTGAATTTCTATTTCAATGACTATTACTTACATCGCATTTCGGCAAGAATATGGCTACAACTCAAAATATATCATTTCTGACTTATGCATACCGTTGGAATTAGAAGAAAAAAAAAACAAAATGTCACTGCAAGAATATAGTCACTGTACTAATAATAGTTGCGTTCGCGTAAGGCGCAATTTATCGTATTCTTTCATGGAGGGAATGATCGTGTTAAAGCAGGTCTGAGTTGCAGTTTGTATAAGTGGTAATAACTGCCATAATAGTATTTATGATGAAAGAATATTTTCTCCAGTCGCTGCTTGTAGTAGTAAAATTATAAAAGCAGTTCAAACTTCACATGTGAATTACACAAATGACAATTTTTTGAGTTTTAACCATCTTCTTGCTGACGTGCGATATATTTTTTAAAGAAATGTTTTATTCATTTAGATTCTTGACTTTCTAAAATTTATTATTTCTTGCTTAGCTTAGTAATGAGGTCAAAATATCGTTTCAAAGTTATTGCATTTTACTTATTTGTTTTGATGATTCATGAGCCCAGTTCATTATTTTCTATTATGAATCTAACACTTCATAATAAGAATTGAAGCGCTAATCAACTTAATACTGATCTCTCTGAACTTTAAATATACTTCCGAACAGAAGTTAAAGTATTAATAATGTAAATAAATTTCAATTTTTATTATTTTTGAAAATTTACTTCATTAGACTGGCTCAACATATAACTTGTAATAATGTATGAATCTAAAGATTATTTCAAATATTATAATGTTTTTTATTAATTTTTGGTTTATAATTTGTATAGTTTAATTGTTGAGAAGAAAACAGGAACATTGCAGTGTATAAATGTATTAAAAACATTTAAAACAACTAGCGATAGTCTTAAATCTTGAAATAAATAGGAATAATTCCGAAAGAGCAAGATAGAATCAAACAATGTCCAAGATGGAAACAATTGCCTCAGCTCCACAGAGCAGACACTTAGAGGGGAAGATTAGACAAGAAAGATGGAGTATTGGGTCGACATCAGGAATGTGGAAACTGCAAGCTAATTCCAGTTAGAGAAACAACTCTAGACTCCTCCTCTTCTTACAGCCTATTAACGTCGCTTCTTAGTAATAAACTGTTCTTATCAGATCTGCTTACCTTGTGTCTTACATTTGGCTTTATTTATTATAAGGGTTTATACTTTCTGAGTACTGGAATTTATTATATATTTAAAATAATTATATATGGCTAATTAGGATTATATTTCACTAAATCATAAGGTTAAAAATGATCCCAGAAGGTACTTTACCTTCAATAACTTTTAATTACGAATATTTCCACACCAACATAACCCCTTAAATAATTATCCAAAATTACTAGTTTCCAATTACTAGGTTAGTAAGGGTTCAAGAGGTTATTAGAGATCCAATTCAAGCAGTAATGTTTTGGATGTTGGATTTGGGGACAGAAAAAAAATATATAACTTAAACATACTAGTAATACATCCTCTCTTGTGATTTATAAAAGAAAGTTGTAAAACATAAGAGTTGATTGAAAAATGACCAACTTCAATATACTAATTCGCAGTTTCCCTGGTGCAGTGGGAGACTGCGTACAACTCAACCCATTGGGACCGATTTAGTAGTGTTATCTCTTTTGGTTTCAAGGTTAGCGACAAATCAGTTTAAGAACAAGGATTATGGCTGATCAGAATCAGCAGGCGCACGAAGACTTATATTTCTTTCCCCGAACCAGATTGTCCATGTAGGACCCTACGTCATGAAATAATATAGTATGGTTGTTTGACACATGGAGTACGGTCATGAGATCAACGGTCGGTCGGTGTCAGTTGCCTCCAGTAGCTGACGGGCCTCACATAACTGTGACTCAAGCCGGTTAGCATTTATCAGTTGGTACTCACGCATCCAAAATACAAGTCCAAATTACGTTGCTTTATTTCGATTCCCTATTGTAGATGTCTTGGTCAAGTCGGCCATCCTGCCCTCAATACTTCTCTATTATCAGCATATATTTTTAACAGTAAATCTATTTTATCTATGATTATTATGATTGTATTGTCCTTTTAATTTTCATCTGCATAGTTCATAGCAACTAATACTAAACTGTAATATTACTATTATCTTTACATCGTATGTCGGCATTGGTTTTTATTTTGTTTAAGTAAGCTATTTACATTAGAAACGGTACTGACGTTTTTAAAAATATTTCACTATTTTTACAAAAATTCAACTCTCTCCAACTATTTATTTTTCTTATAGTATACCTGTGAGTTAAATGTAATATCATGATATTCAAAGATATGAAAAATAAACCACATTTGTGATAAATAAATTAGATAATAAATAAATATGTTCTATAAAGTTTTGTTATCATGGTCTTTTATAGAAACTGTTGTAAATTGCCTTTACCAGTGAGCCGGTGAATAATCGAAAATTGACAGGAGAGGTCTACAGCAAATCTAAGTTTATTAGAACTTGTTCTTGGGCGAAGTCTAGGTCCAAAGAAACTTGCTTCCATGACCTGGGGCCTTGTCTCGGTAATGAGACTTTACCGTACTTTAACGAACGTCCCCTCATTAAATTGTAATATTGTTTCGTGAAATTCGCTGCTAAGTCCCCTAAAGCAAATCTCGCCCTGCTTTGAAGTTTCGATCTTGTTTATCTATTTATAGGAGTAGAAAGTATGTCTGACCTATTGACTTGGAAGTTGTTCGGTACGGGGGATGTTGAAGGCTATGCCGCTTTAATGAATTACATGAATTCAAGCTTATCCAGGAAGTTACATTTTCTTGTACTGTAGATGTAGAAGTAGTCGTAATAGTGGAACAGTAACCACTAGAGAGATACCTTGGTAAACGTGTTTTTATTCTCCATGACAATATATTTGAGCCCATAAATATTACAGTGATCTAAGTCAAAAAAAATCTGGTGCGTGCGCGCAACACACAACTTTCACTTACCAACTTACTTAGATAAGAAATGGACGTGTTTTGTTAAATATCATTTCCCGAAGTCACACATTTTTCTACATTCATATCTTATTTTTATTAATCGTTAAAGCCGTTTTTGAGTAAATAAAAAACCCCGTGAAAATGATACAAAATTTTCTAAGTAAAGTCCCCCCTTCGGTTGATCAATTTTGATGAAATGTTGGCTATCACATATTTGGTATATACATACATCAAATACCCAGTTTGGTCACAATCGTGAAAGCCGTTTTTCAGTAAATAAAAAAAGCACGTAAAAATGATACAAAATTTATAAAGTAAAGTGCCCCCTGCGGTTGATCAATTTTGATGAAATTTTTACAGACATATCTCGGGCATATAAATAGATCAAATACTAAGTTTAATCAAGATCGTTAGAGCCGTTTTTGAGAAAATCAAAAAAACACGTGAAAGTGTTACAAAATTTATTAAGCAAAGTCCCCTCTCCGGTTAATCAATTTTGATGAAATTTTTACAGTCATATCTCGGGCATATAAATAGATGAAATACTCAGTTTAATCAAAATCGTTAGAGCCGTTTTTGAGAAAATCAAAAAAAACCTAAAAAGTTATTAAGTAAAGTACCCCCTCCCTTTAAGTAATTTTGATGAAATTTATGCTGTCACATCGCGGGCATATACCTACACTAAATACCCAATTTCAGAATCGCACGGTTTATAGTTTTTGAGCTAGTCTGTTCACACACACACACACACAGACCATTTCGCGGGACTTGGTCATTTTGACTCAGGGGACCCTAAAACGTGTATTTCCGTTTAAAACCGGAAGTCGAAAATTTTCACGATCAGAATACTTCCACTTACTATATATTTCATATATAGGTAAGTGAAAGTAAAAAAAAAAAGGTTATTATTAATGTCATACCATATTACTTAAATTAAATTAATTCCCTACGTTTAATGTTAAAATTATAAACACTGACAAAAGTTATTGACAATATTTTATAGAAAAAAGTTTTAATTAATTTAGTTTAAACTAATGTGCTTTGAAATAACCTAAAGCTATCTATTTATTTATTTAATTTCACGTAGACCACTTTCATAATTTTTGGTTCATTCATTACTGATATAAAAAAAATATATACATAGGCTTTTGTTATTTAGATGGCATTAAGCAGAATCGAAACAATCTCGTGTATCGTATATGTTTTGAGAACAACTCCAAATAATATAAAAGATGTGTTACGAAAAGTGAAACCTTTGAGAAAAAAGCGTTTTTTTTTTAAATTCTTTGCCATGAAAACCGATTCTATTCTACGTTTTATTCAAACAAAATCAAATATACTATATTAAGTACCTAGTTTGATTTGAAATTTATTTTATTGTGATTGTATTTTTTTCTTCTTTATATATATATATATATATATATATATATATATATATATATATATATATATGTATATATATATATATATATATATATATATATATATATATACTTATATATGAATTTTTCTATACTTACTCATCCCATTTAAAAAGATTAATTTGATTCAATTTTTACTCGACCATTATATGGTAATAATGATAAAAATAATCATTGTTGCAATATTTTCTAATATTCGAAAAAAAAAAATTAACCTGATAAATACTTTTGTGAAATAGTTCATTGTATAATTTGTTTCAATGGTTTACATCTATGATTTTTCATAAATAAACTAGTTAATTTCAATAATCTTCTAAAATGAAATATGCCAGATAAATATAAACTATACATCTTTTCTAGAGAGCATATGACATTATTATCATTACTCCACATATAAAAACGTAGATAATAAGATTTTATTATCATTTTTTTTACATTTATATTTTCTCTTCTCAAAATATATATAAGAATTATAAATTTAATTTTCGAGTTTTCAACTCAAAAACAATAATTGAATTTAAAATACGTATAATTATTCATTATATAAGATGAATCTTTACCCATCTTTCGTATTTGCTAAAAATACTGAATGTGAACTTTGTTTAATTAATAATATAAAAGAAATAAAATAATGTTTTTTTGTCTGCTATAAACAAAGCTGTTGGCTATATACTGTAATAAACAGCAAGCAATCAGGGCATAGTGTTATGAATCTGAATAAAGTTTTTTTTATGGAGCAACCTACAGTAACACACATCACTAATGAGTACAAATAGCTTACACCAACTTCACCATCCGTTCTCCCGATAACAACATGGATTTCCAACAACGACTCTGAAGCAGGTTAATCAGAGAGTATTCTTATTTTGACATATTTAATCATTTACACCATATTTTTAAAAAAATTACAATCAATATTAAATCTTAAAAGTAAGGTGATCAACATAGACCGGTATATATACATTATTTATGACTTTTGAGATAATTTCCATAGGCTAGATATGATTTCCTCATGAAATTATACTTTATACTTTTAAAAACTATTAGGATTTTAAATAATTAAAAAAATGTAATCCATAGAATGATTGGTAATGGTGATATTGTAAGAAAAGTTGTTATTCTTAATCCTAGTGAACTAAGACAAGCTATGTTTAATCTGCGTTTATATTGGTGTGTTGTATGTGTCTATTTATTTCATGGTGTGGTAGAAATATTTTTTTTTACAAAAGAAATAATACATCCTGCCATAATTAAAGGTAATAATGTTTGAACTCTAATTACTCGTTCGCACTAATTACCCTGTATAAAATGTACATAAAGAAATTAATAATAAATAATAATAATAATTAATAAATAAATAAAGTGTAAAGCTCCAGGAGTCCCGGCCACGCGTTGCTGTGGCCCATTAGCCATTATGCTTTGAATGAATTATATCTTATTCTATTTAATACAGTCAAATCTAAATTCATTGGTAAAGATAAAAACGTTGCAGCATATCTAAAAACCAACGGGATTTGAGATAGAACTTTACGCCAAATTTAAAATTGTTCGTTAAAGAATTTAGAAGAGTTAAAGTTTTTTTTTTTTTACTTCTCATATTTCAATGCAGTAAGTATTAGTGATCCATTCATTTAGCATTTACTGAATTATTTCATCAGAGGCAAGATTAAATATAAATAACACAAATGTAAAAGGAACTAATAAAGACTATAATTGGAACAGCGTTTAGTATAATCACAATATAAGGCAAAAATGTACCAAATTAATCTTTTGCCCTAATACATATTAATTAAATTCAGAATACAACACAAAACACACAGAACACAACGAAAAGCGAGCAACCTCAAACCACAGCTACTTATAAAAACATAAAAAGATAATTTTAGAACATTAAGTTATAGAGATTTAGAGATAGATATTAATTGATTTATAGGTAGATAAGGTTAATTTATAACTTTTTACAACAATGATGTACATTTGTTTATTATTAGAATTCACAATTTCTATTTACTGTAGTGCTAACAGGTGCACAATGATTTTGTTTAACCTGTCTTTTGCTAAAACCATGTGAAAAAAGGGCTTTTCCTAGTCCATGCCGGAAAAAATAAATTTCTGCTTAACCATCTTAAATATCGAAAGAAAATGAAATGTTATGTCAATAAATAAACTTACACAACCATCTGTTGGAAATTTATAGAACTTACAAATAGTCACAATCAACTGTAGTATAATAAGCATTTAATTTGCAATAAAAGAAATATTGAAGCCAATAATCGAAATAAATAACTACCCTATCTTTTAAGTTGGACAAAACTACAGACAATGAGCAAAATTTTATAAAAATCGGTTGAGTAGTTTTTGATTTTACCGCAGACAAACAACAAAAAGGTTATGAAATCGACATATGACGCCATGTTAATAAATCGAAACACGACCTTCTGTATTTGCATTAATTTGCAATAAAAGAAATATTTTGGTTAATAATCTAGATAAAAACTATCCATAGGACTAAACTATACACATTGAGTCAGATTTTTTAAAAATATTTATGATGTATATTAAGTTATTTTTTCCCCTTTAAATGGTCGCGTAATAAAAAGTCTTTTATTTTCTCATCAATTTTTACTTTTTTATATTCTTAAAATTTATTATTTTTATCCCGACTTTTTCTCGACAGAACGTTTATTCGAATCCCGAACGGAAATTAAACGTTAAGCAAAACGACCTCAGAGAGGAGAGGTCCTGAGCTGAACACACCAACTAATTAATGAACAACTAATTTGTCAGACCAAAACGGTAAATCTCACTTGTTTGCAACTTTTACTTCACGGTTTAGTGTCGCTTAATGGCTACTCGCCTCCAGTTTAAAGCAGATGGCAGTTCTAAACTCGTTCACTCAATCCCTATTTGTTTCAAATAAAGTATCACGGTTACTTCGTTCCAACTCGGGGCTATAATATGATGTAGTCAATTTTTTTTTTTTTTTTTTTTAAATACATAATGGAAGGCTTTGAAGTGCTTATGATGGGTGAAAATTTGAATTACACGAGAAGATGAAACATTTAAAATGCCGCATTACAAGCAGCTAAAGAATCAATAACATTTCATCTTGAATACAGATGTTTGATTCCTGTTTTCGTTATTTTTTTTTAAATCTTGATATAATTTAATCCATGTTTTCCTTAACAATAGAACACGTACAAATAAAAAAAAAAAAAAAAAAATCTGGCAAATTTAAAATATCAATGAAATAAAAAAATTCCTGGATTTAAACATAAAAAAAAACAAGGATTGGCAGTCCTGAAAAAAATCTTGCCAGAGATTATGTAAAGATATTGTAATATTGAACAAGCGGGCTCTTTTAATATAAAGGATAATATATGAACGAATATGTAGATACGGAAAACTTCTTCCAGTTCCTTTTTTAAGCAGTTCACCAAACATTTTAAGCTTCCAGTATTTAATATTTCTTAATATAGAGAAATAAAAAAAAAAAAAACAATAAAATAACTTTTATAATTTTTTTTGGGTATATTCAAAAGTCATCCGGGTTTTCCGATTTCGGAAACTAAAAAAACCGGGGGCTTTGCGTTTATAACAAAAAAAAAAAAAAAAAAAAAAAAAAAGGAATGTTCTATCACCACTTGATGCAACTTTGACACCCCTTTTCATGGGTAGATTACTGGACTGTAGTCAGAATTAGGCATTTTATATTTCTTAATTTAGAAGGGAATAATATATCAAGCTAAAAACAAAATTTAATTTATTAATTGAAATTTAGCAATTAGCTCTAATATAAGACAAGATAGATCAGTTTAATTTATTTAAATGATAGAATAATGGTTGCTAAGGTTTAGAGGGAAAATAGAGAAGGCTGAGGAAATCGGGTTAATAAATACGCGACCTGAGCAAGCACTTCTTGGAAGGGGTAAAGGATTGTTTGATAAATTGGAGAGGGTATTGTACAAATCGCAGGACTCCATAATGCTTCAATTAGAAGATGGCTGGGGTGGATAATCCAGATATTATCATTACAGTAAGCTTAGCTCAGGGAACTGTGGGGGTTGAGGGAATTATAGGTTTATTTCAAAATAAAGTCTACCTATAACAATAAATGAACATCATTATATCAGTTTGAGCTCAAAAACCCTAACGTTATAATAATACGAATATGAAAGAACTAGGAGTGGTGTCTGAGTGCCATTTTTGAGAAATCCGGTCAGATTCAGAATACCATGAAGGAAGAAAATAATTTTTATTTCTGTTGCGTTGTACAAAGTTCTAGAAATGCATGGCCTACTGGCGACGAAATATAAATAATACTTCACCACATATATGGTATGTATATGTATATAAGTTATTTATTTATTTATTTTATGCATTAAATATTTATTTAATGATTTTTCAAATTTTAATATGTTCTTATTTCTAACTAGTTGTATATACCGGTTTCACCCGGAGCATTTAATTTTTTAAATCTCTAAAGTGGGACTTGAACGGTCGATTTCATAAAAACCAATGTAAAGCGAAATCAAAACGATTTTTATAACAATAAAAGTATGTACCCAGAGATTGACTGAAGTTATGCAATTTTAATATGGACAGGTGTTCGCACCTGGTATCAAAGAACCAATGAGCGGAATTTGGAGAATTGAGAACAAACGGTATTAATATTATGGCTTTCTACTAAGAACAAACAAACATAATTTCATCTTCATTTATATAGATTTAATATGTTTGGGTATTATTGATTTGGTTTTCTTCTTATTTTTATTTTTGTTGCAGGGTAGATATATTTTATTCAAAATTTAACGCAATTGTGGATAAAAGAGAGAAAAGATAAAAATGAAAGAAAAAATAAAAGAGAGAAAAGATAAAAATGAAAGAGAGAAAAGATAAAAATGAAAAAAAAAGTTATGTAAATGTAAATATATATATACATGGATGTTGTTATTATATATTACTAGCTGTATATACCGGTTTCACCCGGAGAATTTCGTTTTTTAAATCTATAAAATCTATAAACTGAGACTTTTATCGACTCAAACGGTCGATTAGGTAAAAACTAATGTAAAGCGAGATCAAAATGATTATTATAACAACAAAGAATATACCCCGAGATCGGCTGAAGTTATGAAATTTTCATATGGACAGGTGTTCGCACCTGGTCTGAAAGAACCACTGAGCGAAATTTGGAGAATTTAGTACAAACGGTATGGATTTCTATAAAGAACAAACAGAATTTCATCTTTATATACATAGATAATAGCTGTATATCCCGGTTTCACATGGGGAATTTCATTTTTCTAAAAAACGGTCGATTTCGTAAAAAAAACATTGTAAAGTGAGATCATTATAATTTTTATGACAATAAAGAATATCAGCTGAAAATCGGCTGAAGTTATGTAATTTTAATATGGACATGTGTTCGAACCTGGTCTGAAAGAACCACTGAGCGAAATTTGGAGAATCAGCTGAAGATCGGCTGAAATTATGCAATTTTAATATAGACAGGCGTTCGCACCCGGTCTGAAAGAACTACTGAGCGAAATTTGGAGAATTTAGAACAAACGGTATGGATTTCTATAAAGAACAAACAAACAAACAGAATTTCATCTTTATTTATATAGATTACTAGCTGTATATCCCGGTTTCACCCGGGGAATTTCATTTTTCTAATAAACGTGAACAAATTTAAAGTGAAATCATAACGATTTTTATAACAATAAAGAATATACCCAGAGACTGGCTGAAGTTATGAAATCTTAATATGGACAGGTGTTCGCACCTAGTAAGAAAGATCCACTGAGCGAAATTTGGGGAGTTTAGGACAAACGGTATGGAGTTTTATTAAGAAAAAACAAACTAACAGAAATTCATCTTTGAGCTGTATAACCCGGTTTGATCGGCGAATTTCATTTTTCTAATGAAACGGTTGATTTCGTAAAAAACCATTGTAAAGTGAGTTCATTACGATTTCTATAACAATAAAGACTATCAGCTGAAGATCGGCTGAAGTTATGCAATTTTAATATGGACAGGTGTTCGCACCTGGTATGAAAGAACTACTGGCGAAATTTGGAGAATTTAGGATAAACGGTATGGATTTCTATAAAAAACAAACAAACAAACAGAAATATTGGCCTGCAGTTTCAGCTTCTCGCAAATCGGCTTGCCTAAGCCTTTGTGGCGCAAAGCGGGCCTCGTATTCCTGGGCAGACTCAGTTTCCCGCGATTCTGCCTGCCTAAGCCTCTGTTGTTCAATCCTAATTTGATGTTCGTCGAGAGTTTCAGCTGCTCGTATTTGACGTTGTTTTTAGCTTTTGAGCTCACTACTCCTATTGAAGCTCGCTTCTTAGGAGGCATTAATAAAAAATAAATTCACCATACATGTAAATAAACGTATTGTAATTTAAAAAAAAAAAAAAAAAACATATGGTTTAAAAATCCCAGAACTCGACGCCTACCAAGGGACGGTCTTACCGGGCCTTGTTGGCCTCTTCAAAATGTATAAAATGATATTTTCTGTTTTTCGACTCAAACGGTCGATTTCGTAAAAAAAACCCATTGTAAAGCGAGATCATGACGATTTTTTTAACAATAAAGAATATACCATGAGATTGGCTGAAGTTATGCAATTTTAATATGGACAGGTGTTCGCACCTGGTATCAAAGAACCACTAAGCGAAATTTGGAGAATTTAGGACAAACGGTATGGATTTCTATAAAGAACAAACAAACAGAATTTCAACTTTATTTATAAGATTATCAGATTTTACAAATAGTCTCAGATAGACATATAGTATGGTGTATTAGCAACCCAAAGCATTTGGGCAGCTTTTATTATCAATAAAGTGTTTCACTCTCAGTGCATCAAAATTCGTTGGAATCGGAATAAATTCGGTAGATTTATCCTCCCCCCTTACTCAAAACCTCGCCATGATAATATTTATGAAAAATTAACCTTCTTAAACAAATATTACAACAGAGGACGACATGACATCAACTGACTATTTAAAAGAAAATTCTTTTTAACTATAGGTGCCTAAGAAATGTGATTTTATGTAATAATATGAATTTTTTATTTATTTATGTGATTACAAAATTAACGACTATACAATCGTTTTACTTAAGGCAGCGCCTTTAATATATCCACCAATTTCGTCTGCTTGAGCTTAATGATGATCGGGTGAAAAGTTTAATGGTAAAATATTCCACAAGTGGAGTCAGATATTCATCAATGCTGTGCATTTTATCTCTTGTTAATTATTTTATTGAACGCTTGGATGGATTTCGGACAAAACCACATCGTTAAAATTTTGAAATAATCAGGTTATCCCCATTAGCCATCTTCATGATCCGTTCGCTATTATGTTAATTATATTCGATTGATTTTAAACAAGGGGTCCCTCTCCGCCACACATTAAAAATTAAAATGAATTATTAAACAGCCGCTATTGATTATGTTCCCATGTAATATTATTTATTATAAAATATAAAATTAAGTTCAAGTCTAATCAAGTCTGTTCCGATATAGCTAATGGTATTGTTCAATGGTTGTTACAGGAGATGTTGTGTCTGGTGACATGCTCAAACCCCTGGCTACCTCCTAAATGCCATACTTAAAAAATAAATTATAAAATCGATAAAGAGTGGTTACACGAGAAACAGGCTAGATCATATGGCGAAGGTCACATACGTAAGTACCAAGGTATGTATTAAAAGTAATATATGACGAATACGTATAAGGGTTGCAACAGTATTTAGGCATGTATTTTAAAATAATTCAAAGTAGATAAAACTTAAAAATAATGATGGTGATATGAGTTAGACAAATAGCTAACCTTCTAATTATGTAAATGGAGTTATTATAATTAAATGATTAAATTTTAAAAGTATTATAAAATTTTAACTGTTTTTTTTTTTGTTGTAACTCAACTATTTATTAACGCATTAGTCTACAGCCAGTAACTGTGCTGTTTTATGCCGAAGTGGAAAAAATGACATGTAAGGCATGGGGAAAAAAACTTACTCGGTAATACCTCTTTCCTGACTGGATCCCATTACTAGGCTTGTTTTAGGAGAGGAGATCTCACATCCAACGCCCTTTTTGAACTTGGTTAACCTCGTTATGTAAATTAGTGTGAAAGCGTATTTAGAGCGTCGTTGTATGTTGGTTAACTGTTGGTTGACTGAGGTCGGTATGTCTGTATGTTGGTTAGTCACCTAACCGGGTGCGTTTGGTATTATTAGGAATTCTTTAGATTGGGACCTTCATATTTTATTTAAATTGGTCATCGAAGCTGCATATCTGTTAGGATCAGTTAGATAAGTTTCAGTATGTTTTTCATTTTGGTATAATTTTCTGTTCAAAAGTTTTTGAAAAAGTGGAATGTGAAGCTTCAGTGTTTTTTTAAACTCGGTTTGTTTCATTTTAATATGTGGACCCCATGTCATCCTTCGGGCAAAGGTAAGTCCCAAAATGTTCACTAAGGAATTTTACTATTCACTATGTGTGTCTAAGGAATTTTATTATTCACAATATAGTCTGGTATGTAACTAGTCTACATACCTATTACTAGTAGACGGATATTTCCTCGAAGTTTAACTGTGATGTACTTTGATTTATTGTGTTTTAGTATAATTTTCTAAGGTCATTCCGGCATGAACTGCAACTTATGCTGATTTTACAACAATCCTCACAAAATTGAATTTCACTCCTATTAAAACAAAACTTAAACAAATTACGTAACTGGTTCACACTGATTACGAGTATATTACTAGAAAAAAATATTGTAAAAAAGCCTTGGCAGAGATATACATAAACCATTTTTGAGTCAACCGTTTTCTTACAGTCTACGGTTTTTATTACATTTCAATTGAATAATAAAACGCATCTGTAAAAAAACAAAAGATAAAAAAGCCTCATTTGACATTTCAATTAATATTTAGTTAACATTTGAAGAGGAGAGACAACATCTACCAAGGGGTTACACCATTAAAACAAATAAATAAAAAATACTTTGAAAAAACTTTTTAGGTTAAATAAAAACACTTACCGTAAAGCCTCAGCGTTCCCTCTGCTTTTCCGAGGGAATTGGTGGAAACGCAGTTGTAGGTCCCAACGTCTGAGGGGTTGAACCTTTTGATTACTAGCGTCATTTCCACTTGGTAGTTATTCCTCTTTTCACGTATTTCGTGCTTTGGCCTGTAAATGAAAAATAAATTTAAAAAGAGGCTAAATTTGCTTAAAGAATAAAGTTCGTATAAAGTTATTCGTCGTAATAAAGTTATAAAACTGTACAAAGTTATAAAACCGTACAAATTAATAAAATCTTTTGTAGAGAGCCGTTATGTGCTAGTAAACTGTTGGTAGATGAGGGTAGTTTATATTTTTAACATTGATAACTTTTATAGGATATATGAAGGTTTAAAATTATTTTTTATCCTACAGTCCGTAGTAAATTCATCTCTTTATTTTTACAAAATAGCTATTTTTTATTAATTAATGTCTTTTAAAAGTAGTCTGAAACAAACAAGAAAAAAAAACATACACACTTATATTAAATATAGGTTTCATTGGGATTCGTTAAGCGTTATTACAGCTCCATCTGAGCTCTTTGCTCTTGTTAGCACAATGGTATTATGGTTTGATGACGAGAAAATAGGAGATAGTTTGTCTAGGTTTAACTAGGTAAGGTTTTCATTTTATTTCTCCAAGGGAGATAGAAAAATAATTGGTAACTAAGAGAGAAATGTTTTCCCCTTGAGAT
This sequence comes from Aelia acuminata, assembly GCA_911387785.2. NCBI lineage: Eukaryota > Metazoa > Arthropoda > Insecta > Hemiptera > Pentatomidae > Aelia > Aelia acuminata. The sequence goes on from OU426984.1 coordinate 45,174,713, forward strand.
TAAGCTTGTTCTCAATTAGATGGTCGGATTAGGTTCCTTAAACCGTGAGGTCTTTCTAAAGGCTAAATCAACACCTACTCGGCTTTTACAAACCCACTCCCTTTCATTATAAAGATCATGTATATATATCAAATCTATTATTTGGCTTGTCTTGATGACTAGAAAATTATTTATAATATGAAATATATTTTTTTTAAATATTTTTTAGAAGAATAATTTGCCTTGGACAGGATTCCAATTGGCTGGGATAATCCATTCTCTTCACTGATCCACTTTTCCACCAATCTCGTTTTTTTATTTTTTTTATTTATATGGGTGATTGGACTATTTGTCCAATTAGTCAGATCTATTGACCATTGTCAATTATTTTAAATATTAATTGAAATTTCTTCTGATAATATGGGGGGGGGGGGGCACAATTAAACAGTCGGTGCACTGGGCGAACCAAAAGGTCTAGAGCAACCAAATTCAGACAGCAAGCGGTAAGGGTGGCTCCAAACAAGGTCAGCATGTTGTCCCCTTTCGACTTCTTTCGTGACAGACTCAACGTGCTGAAGTGTGGTTTTGTGTGGCAAAACTAAAATTTTTCGTCGAACAGATTTTTGTCTCTTGGTATGAGTAATTATTTTATTTAATCTGCTATTACAACATTTTCATTATGCGTGTATCTCTTAAGATTTTCCTGACTTTGATTTTCCTACCTCTTCACGTTCAATGTGATTTTCGTTGTGCAATAAGCAGTCGGTTTTTACATTTTCTTACAGATTGGTGAGAAATTGAACATCAAAAAAACTGTCTTAATTTATGAAAACTTTCTTCCAAAGTCAAACTTTCCTCTTTCCTGAAAAATTTCTTAGCTACCCTAAAGCCAGAAGAATGAAAAACCGACTGGAAGCCGGTTAAAGATTTTTGTTAATTGTGGTGTTGTTTTTTTTTTGCTGTTTCATTGCACTCCGGGCATGGGGCACAACGAAATTATTTTTTTGTAAAATAGCTGCTCGCGGTCAGACATGATCCATAGAATGATGTTTAACGCATTTCTTAAATAGATTAGATCTTAAGGTAACATGGAAAAACTAAAAAATTGTAAATAAAGTCTCAGGTGGGGTGCTATGGGTAAAAAAACTTTTGTGTTTCATTGTGCTCCACCTCACCCTATATATAAGATGTATGTAGTTATCTAAAACTATAAGCTAAGATGGCCCGGAAACATTGCAATTGCATGGCAATTTACTGAAGGAAGTAACTAGTTAAAAATATTAAAAATGATACGTGATGGAAATGGTTAGGGTGCGGTCAAATGAAACACTGTATGTGCAATAACATATACATTGTGCCGATGTTTCGACCCGACATTCAGGTTTTCGTCAGGGCTGTCGAGTGAACTGTTGGAGATCGACTGCCAGTTTGAGAGTAGTTAGTTAGTTAGTAGTTATCTCGAAGACCTAAATGGGTCGAAACATCGGCCCAACATACATGTTATTGCACTTATAGTGTTTTCATTTGACCGCACCCCCAACCATTTCCATCACAAATAATTCTAGGGTCAACTAATTACCTTAATTATTAAAAATGATACATTTTCGTGCAAAATTTTCCTCAGGAATTTTAAAAGAGGCTTGGTGATCATAACCATGCTAAGAATTGTATACACAAGACTGACACACGGTTATCTCAAAGACATGGGCACACCGCACCGATGTGAGAATGTGTGAGGCTGACGATTAGACATATTATAGAAGAATGTGCACTGCATGATCGTTATTTCAGAAGTTAAATTGTTTAAAGAAAAATTGTATAAAGAAAAATTGAAAAAAAAAAAAAAAAAGGATGATAGTAACACGAAAGTATATATATATATATATTTCTATATAGTATATATAGTACAGTTTTATATAGTAGATATATTTCTTTTTATTTTAGCATATATGTATATAATTAGAAGAGAAACTAATTTGCTTTACAAAGTATAAGTTTAAATAAATGTAAGTTGAGGGAATGGAACAATTAGAAAATCTTGACTAAGTACCATAAAGACCTTTAAAGTTAAGTGGCAATAATAAGAAACTGTACCTAACCCATGTTGAGATATTGGAATAAAAAGAAAATAAATAAATCTTCTAAATCCACTTAAACATGTTTTATCTAACTTCAATTTTGATTTAGTCAAAATGACAATCCTCTTGTATTCTGGGAACCCGTATAATTATTTTTTTTTTTTTTACATGAAAGATATCTGACTGGATGGAAAGTTGAATAATAGAATCGTGACTAGGTAGAAGCTAGAGCTCCCTGCAACGACTATATCGGAGAAGTCTTGATATCAAGCGAAGCTAATCTGATGCGAGCCTCAATGGCGATGACAGGGCGGGACATGGACCACAATGTGACTCAGATAAAAATCTGATTCCGGCTCTCCCTGCCAATGCCAGCCCCGCACAGATACATCTTTCGCTAGTGGACCGAACTGTACACCCTGCGCAAAACCCTCATGTACAGTACCAGTTTATCAACCATTATTAAAAAATGATGACAATTTATTGGAAGGATTGAAAAAAAAAAAATTAAATGAAAAGGAGACTTTAAAAAAAAAAAGTGATATTTCTAGAAACAGATTAACCAAATATTGTAAACTAAAAAAAAATAAAATAGATTTAGCTGTTTTCACAATAAAACTAAATTTTCTACAAAATAAATTTAATATAGACTTGAAACTATGTTTCTTGACTAATATATTGAATAACACAAATTATTCAATCAAAAGATCATCAACTGTTATGGGCTTAATTTTTTTTTCAGTATTTTTCGGTTAGCTTTATTTCAAGAATCGAAGGCTTACAATGGAAAGATCGAAAGGTGATTCGGAGGATAAAATTGGAAAATTATGTTAATTAAAGATTATAAACAAACTAGCTGTGGTGCCCGGCTTCGCTCAGGGAGTTGTGGGATAGATGGAATGAAAGAGTAACTTTAAAATATAATTGTACAGAAAAATAGACCAAAATTAATCATGATTAGAACAAAATTTGTACCATCCTGAAACTTCAGTTTCAGTATTAGTGGTAAATTTCTAAACCTCAGAGTCTATTGACTCTGACAGAGATATAGATATAGACAGAGTCTATATCTGAATCTATTGAGGTCAAATGCATAGTTGTTAATTTTAACAAGAAACTAAAGGCTAAATTATTAATTTCGAAAAAAAAATAATTTGGTAAGAAATGGGTGAATGCGTTTTCTCGCCTTTTCTTGATCAAGAAAAATTATTTTGACAGCAAATATGTCCTGGTATTATTATGACTGGCTTCCAAATGTCGAACTAAATTTTTCCATTCATCAACTCACTTGGGATAATTAGATGGGCTAATTACATGTAGCGAGAGGCTTAAAATTACAGCCCTTGTCCCTTTAAAATTACAAACATAAGATAAAAACTGAAATCTTCTTCATCGTTAGGGGCTATAGGGCTATAAAACGGCATAACATTCTTGATCGTACGTGAAGTCGTTTTTGAGCCTTTTCGGCACGCCCATTGTACACTTTGCTTGTATATATATTGATATGATATATATATATAAAATATATTGATTTGACAAATTTTTTTATTTATTGATTTAGCTACAATAATATTAAGTCCTACCGTACGTAATCGAATTTCGGATAAATGAAATATTGAACTAGAATTTTAAGTCTGAACAAGACTAAAATCATGCATTTTTTTTTTTTTTTTTTTTAGTTAACTTTTTGTTTCTGCTCCAAATTATTATTTATCATACCTTGTTCCTCGAACTTTTTATAAATCATTATTGACAAATTAATGAATGTTTCGAAACAACTAATTCACATGATTTCGAGAAAACTGTTCCTACAGGTGGAAAAATAATACTTATCTGGAAAAATGCTTTTCTGGAACATTCCTAATCATGCCGTTTTATTCTACTGTGTTACAAGATACACGCAGAATCGATTACAACAGAAAGTGGAGCGTACAACAATCGATAAGCCTAGAAGTTGATTGTTTAACGCATGGGCCACTTCTAGTACTCAGAATTCGATTGGGGTTAGTTGGAAAGACCAAAGAAGAGTTTTAGTATTTCAAAAATTGTTTTTATAACCGGCCACTCTCCCGTTAATTGTTTCCAACGAAAATGTGATTTGCTTCATCGAAAAAACAATATTGCTTCAAACAAGCAATTGTATTTTCCCTTAAATACACTGCGAAACTGGAAGTATTTCCTGACCATCCTTTACCTTCCACCGTATTTATTCAAATTGTGGGGTGAATAGCAATTCAAACAGGAAATTCTTAAAACATTAATCCAATTGAACATGAATTTAAATGAGTAAAATTCGTAAAATGAATTCACCTTGCTGGAGAAAAGAAAGACCATTGAACAGTAGATGTATGGCTAAGATTGGCAACATTACCAAGGGAAATTAGAACGTCAATTTTGGAATAGAAAGGGAAATTCAAGAATTTCGAATTTTTTACACCGATACATCCAAAATAAATAATGGTACTATCATACTACCACAAGCTGATAGTGTCACTATAAATTACAATCACAGAACGAAAGTATCAGTATCACAGATCACATGCTCCGCCGTGGAATCTAAACTAAATCGACACCTGTTTAACCTGCCAGGGGAGAGCTTCATATTCAGCGGTGAACCGACAGCCATTGTTAAAGCTCTCTGCTTGACAGCAGATTCCAAAAATAACTGTTGGGCCATTGTTCGGACCCATGGAGCGTTTTTGCTGCCATAAATAATCCACACTAAAAGATTATTATTTTTAGAAATTTTTTAAATGTATGTTGGGAATAGAAAAATATTGTTTTTATGAGTGTACAAGCTCACTGCGGCATCTTAGGTAACGAAAACATCCAGTCTCCCATTTAGCAAGCCGGTGTAACATGTGTGACTAAATTGAATTATGTTACACTGGAAGAATAGATACTTAAATTCAATAGAAGGCAATAAAAACAATGGGATGGGATACCTGCATCTACCCCCTATTTTTGGCCTCATCCAATTTCCATCACTGATAATTAGCTTCTACCCTTAGAGTCGTGGCTACGCTCGATTTTTTTTTTTTTTTTTTTTTTTTTTAATATTTCGATCTAATTAGTCCTTTCTACTCTTTCGATTTAATTAGCAATTTTTAGACTGCCTAACACTCCGCTCTCGTTCAATTTGTATGCTTTCGAGGTATCATATCTGTAGCCCGAAAATAGGGTTAAGGGGGTGGGTAAGAGCGGTTACACCGATTTTTAATAATATTCCCGCACCTACCCCCCTATTTTTTGCCTCATCCAAATGCCAGAGAAAATTCAAATTTGAAATTAAAAGAAATCTGATTGTCGGAAATAGATCCCAAGCTGGAAGAAATCAAGCAGAGAGGAGGCTCTGGTATGCCGACTGAGGCCGAGCGCACATTCAGACACTCGCGACGCAGAGCATAGCAGTTTTTGTGAAACGTGAAATAGAAAGAAAACGCGCTGTCCAATGTCCGCAGGAAACTGTGCGACGCAGTTTTTTTTTTTTTGTGCTGCCCTGTCCAAATCTCTGTCTATTTTCCCTTTCCTGCTCTGCGTCGCCTACGTGGCACAGTTCAATGTGCGACTTACCTGAGAATAAGAAACTGCTAATTCACACACAGGCATCATTTAAGAGGCCTAGATGCGGCCACCTGCAAAGAATGCAGCAATGTCCAACAACGACTGTTAAAACGTCCCAATAAAATGTCCCAAGAACGAAAAAAATAGTAAAACATACAGGCCTACTAGCAACACTAATATAAATCCTTGATGACAATGTGGAATGGTTCACATTTCAAATTCCAAAAAATAAATGGTATAATGGGCGTGATCAGTAGCCACTAACCTGACATTTTAACTAAATATCAAAGATTGATAATGGAAACCTGATTTTATATGAATGCTGTTCATTTTTTTTCTTCTTAGCCCCTTCTTAGTTTTTGTTGTTCGTTGAATGGTAGGAACTTGAGGAACTTCTATTTTCCTTACGAAAAACATTTTTACTGCACAGGGTGCATTTTAAGAGTGTTTTGTGTCAATTTGTTAGGTGTCAGTCAGTCATAAATCTGTCTCTGGTGATGGGGCTCACCAGTTTTGTTAAGTCAGTTGGGTTAAGTAGCAGTTTCTAAGTTAGTCTAATGTGAGGCTGTCGACATGTGCTTGTCAATGACGGTCGGAACGTCAATAGTGGTATGCAGTAAATCAGTTTTCGTTCTTTGTAATGTCGGGTGTTTCACAATATATCTCAATATAACGTTCTGAAAATGTTGAAGCTTTTTTGCTGTAGAACTATGCTTGGGAGCATCAGTGCGCCATGATGAAAGATCGGTCTTAAGACGCCTTTATATATCAACAATTTAAGGCGGAGGGAAAGGTTTGGCGAAGTTAGCAAGTGGTTTAGCTTGTAGGACTTGGTCCTAACCGACCTAATCTCTTTTTCACAATGGCGAGATAGTGTTAGGTGCCTGTCGAGGATGTACACGTATATAATACTCTTATAACGGACGTAAAGTACACTATTCTGTGCGCTGGCCTGTTCTCGCTACCCTATAAACTTTAGGGAGGGGAGCTTGTTCTTTTGAAAAGAGAAAATAATACAGGCTTCTTGGACAGGAAAATAATTCTTGGGATTAACTGTAATATTCAACCCTTTCAGTTTCCTAGTGATTTCTTTACAGGTCTCCTCCGCCTGCCTTAGGGCTCTCTCAGAGTTTAGTGAGCAACCGTACATACAGTGAGGTACTATATATGTCTATATCATCGGCGTATGCCGCAACAGTTTCTTTCTTGTACTTTGCTCCAACAGTTTTAGCCATGTAAACCGAGAACAGTATTGGGGATAGCACAGACCCTTGGGGGACTCCGCAGGTGGGTGCAACGTCATTGAACACAACTTCGCCGACTATCACACTTATAGAACGATGCTGCAGAAAAGATCTAAAAATCGTACATTGCTGCTCGTACATTGGAAACTCGGTTTTTAACAGTCTTGCGTAACAGGCCATGGGACACGGAGTCACACACCTTAGCGCAGTCGATTGAGAGCTGTTGCCGAGGCAAGTAAGTCAGAACACACTTAAGAACTCGTTCTTACTTCCGCCTGTAGCTTAGCTAAATGGTGATCCGAGCAGAGACCAGCCTGAAAGCCAGTCTGCTCCGGAGGGATTGAAGCTATTTCTGAGCAATAGGTTTTGATATAATTAAGAATATTTATAGTTCAAAATTTAGTAGTCCTGAAAAAAAGTAAGGAAATGCGATTTGAACACTTATTCACTGGTTTAATAACAACTGAAGGCGTAATAACATTAAAAGTAGAGACGAAATAATAATAAACATATTGTATTTTTTATCTAGGCATACAAAAATATAATTTCTTTTGTATTTTTGTATTCAAATACAATTAATACTAATTTACAAAGAAATTACAATAGGCGAAGTATTATGTAGTATTTTATTTTATACTTATTTTAAATACTAACTCATATAAATAAATAATTCATACTTTCAATACTGTATTAAAAAATAATAATCCATGTACTGCTTTTCCAGGCCTGTATAATATTTATACTTCCCTTTTCCCTCGAGAGATATTTAGGTTAAATCGAAATTTCAGCAATGCGGTACAAAAAGTCCACCACATTTTGCCTTTTAATTATCTCGTTGGATATATATCAATACAGAGGATTAAGCTTGACAGGGAGCTTGGGGAATTTCTGGGACCTACCTCTGACACGTAATGAATTTATTATGTGGAACCGAATTCATCTTATTTACAGAATTATAAATTCGAAATTATCCTTTGTTTTTGAATATGAAAAATAATTCTTGAAGTTTTTTTATAATAATTAAAAGCAATGCTTAAAAAAGTTACTTTACATAGTTTGACCGTTTGATTTCTAAATATCGGATGTTGGCAAGAAGATGGTAACAACTCAGAAAACTGTTTTTTTGGATTATCAAATGTGAGGTTTCAAGTGCATTCTCAATGTTACTATGTACCTATAATCAGCGACTAGGGAAAATAATATTTGATCACAAATAGTCTATATGAATATATCTGATTACATTATTGGAATACAGATGTATAAAAAATTATTTATTTGGCATTTTATACTTTTTGATAGTACTTTCTTAGCTTCAAATATTGTATTGTAGTTTTTTTTTACTGCTGCCTTATCTTCTTCAAGATTTTTCTCTAAGGATGCCAAATCTAGTTTTCTTTCTTAGGTTTTCAAAGACTTTACAACTTTTTAGTAGATGCTCGACAGTTATTGCTACCTTACATATTCTTCATGTAGGAGGTTCAAGACCTTTCAACAAGTAAGCATGCGAGAACATACAGTTACAGAGAACATACGACCCTGTCCTTAGTCGACAAAGAGCAGTTTCTTCTCTACGCGATTTTCTGTAGGAGGTTGTCGATTCACTCCGGTTCTTCTTAATGCCCTTTAGTTTGGATTCTTCTTGGTTCCATTTGATCTTATTGTTCTCAAGAAGTCATCTAAAGGAATTTTATTTATTATTGCCACCTCGCTGTATAATAAATAAAAAGAAATCAAAAGATATTTTGAATAACAAATATAAGCAAAAAAAAAAAAAAAAGAAAGAAAGAAAAAGAAATATTCGTTTTTAGTTCAGAACCGCTCATTTACGAACTTCTATGAATTAAAAATATAAAATGTTGGTTTTACTTATTGGGAATCCATCAACATTAAGCGGCCATGCCACTTCAATAAATTAGTTTCTAACCAGTGAGGTACGGTAAGGCGCAAAGGTGTAAAACACGAATGATAAAAAGTAATAAAAATATAAAGGAAATACATGGACTGTCATTTTTTTTCTTTTTTAATATAACAAAAGCACTTCAGATAATTGCCCCAACAAATGGCTACTAAACGTAAGCGAATCAAAATTAAACTACACAGTTTCGTATTAACAAAGAGCGAAATTCGAATGCCAATATTTAGAGTCAGTAGATGAAAACGATAAAAAGAAATCGGATTACAACTTTAACAGATACCAATAAACTTTGAAATTCATAGGAATTAATTAAATAGATACAACAATGTGAAACACAACCCTGAATTATTTAAAGACAACCCAATATTGCTTCCATTCTGTTTATCAATCATGTTTCGGAAAAAGCAATACCGATTGAATTGAAGGATTTTCCCATCCATGGGCCTTTGAAATATTAATATATCCTTTCCCATTTACCAATTTGATACAGAAGAGGAAAAGAATTGAAATCGAATAAGGATCAATCTACCATGGGAATATAAGCACCTGGTCCATTTTAACAGTAGGACCGTTTTAAACTTGATAAATTTCCAAGCAAAATACAATTTCATACTTTTTTTTATATAATTATGATTGATAAAAAAATATTTATAAGTAGATCTATCCAGCCCACTTTAAATTCATGATATATTTGACGAGAATATATTTTCGGTAATCGTGATCATTTGATAAGTATATCATTCTTAAAAATGTAGATGCATATATTTTTTTGGCATATTTATATTCTGACATACAAATTATCAGTAAAACCAGCAATAGTTATATTTTAACATCCATAGTGTGTGAGCATTCAATACAAACAAGAGCATAACGATCCAAATTTGTACTCTTACTTACAATGAATACCGGACTAAAACAACGTTACCACCAAACAATTGTTACAAAGATATTTAAATATCAACAATATAATTCAGTGCTAAAATTATGAACAGGAAATTATTTGATTTTTTTCGTATGAATATAATTATCATTAATAACATAAAACTATTGATCTAGAAACAATAAAAGAACATTAATAATTTAATAGATACGCACTTGATAAACAAGGTTGGAAATATAGACTATTTATGAAAAAAAAATAAAAACAAAAAGGGCAACAAAACATTAATTAATTATAAACAAGCTAAAAAAACATTTAAAATAAAGATGTGTACCATAAAAAATGCTAATAAATAATAATTAAACACTAAATCTCAACATGGGTACAATCTTTTGCATAAAATTCATAAATATTCGACAATCTTGTGCTTTTCATTGGTATGTCGATATAATATGTTTTTTTAATTTAACTTTTAAATTTTACTAGGCAACGCTTTAGAACGGTTTAGATGCGTTTAACTATAGATTTAACACAGATTAGTGTTTATGTTTGTATTTCTATGCTACAGTAGGAATAATTAGAAAGCTATACCAAAAGTAACGAAAAATCTACATGTATATTATTTCTTAAGCTCTAATGGATTTGAACAAAGTATTAAGAATTTTTTTCTTTCCTGGTTGTGCAACATTAATGTTAAATTTTTCTTAATTATTCCTCCCTTATTCATTTTTTCGTTGTTTTTGACTGATACGTTTTCCGCCTACGATAAGAACAGCACATCCTCGGAAAAGTTTATTATATCAAATTTCTTCCAGTTTTCTTTTGAGTTTTAGATTTTATTTCACAAAAGCTATTATCCTTTTAGGTTTTACTTTACCAAAACTAATCACAGAACTCACGTTCGTAGTTCTACGTCACAGAAGAAATAATCAGAAACCTATCCCAGGAAGTAGCATTAAATTTGTATGCATATTACTTCTTATGCTATATTGGATTTTAACTCAGTATTGCGAAGTGGTTTTTCTAATTTATTTCTTAATAATTTACTAATTATTCATCTTGCCTTTTAGGTTACACGGGTTTTCCTGTGTCAGGGCAGAGAGTGGGGGATTAATACCGAGTAATGTTAAATGACCCCTGGCTCCAGGTTTTGAACTTGCTATCTTCGGGATCCCAAGCATACGTAGTCATGAGCAATGTTTGACCACTCGGCTATACCACCGTTTTCGTTGATTTTGATCAATATACAGTAAACTCTCATTATTACGAACTCGGATATAACGAACACCTCGATACAGCGAACCAAAATACTATCCCCCCAAAATTACCATGATATTTCTGAACCTCGTTATAGCGAAATCCCTGGGTTAGTGCGAACTACGAACTAAATTTGATGCCTGAGAATTATTATATTCTGTTATAACGAACTGCTAGAATTTTTATTAATTTTTTGTTTTTACTGTATTAAGTAGAATGAGCACTGTAAGACTATGTAGCTCCAGTTTCTAGAATTGAGGTGTTTTTTTACTCTATACTAATCCGATTTCCTTTTGCTCTCTTTCTCTCTCTGATTCCATTGACATTTTTCTCAAAACTAGCTCAGTCCTATTCAAAACTACCTCTGTATTATTCGAATCAGTGGTATTTAGTCGTTTATACTGTTTTTTAAAATACACAATGAGTTCGTCGGTAAAGGTGGGTCACAAACGTAAACCCTTATCAATAAACGACTACTTTCTGCGGCTCATGAATATTTGGAAAAAAAAATCATTAATTGCTTTAAACAAATGAGATCTCAAATACCAATCTCAGACACTCTTATTAAAGCTAAGGCTAAAGAACTCTCAAGTGAACTTGGCAGGCACATTAATGAATCTCATTGTTTAATTAATATGTAGTTTATCTAAAAATAAATTACATACATGCGTTTTAATTTAGCTAGTTCTAATGAATGAATTTCCTTCTAAATATGATCAAATTAGTGCGGCCATTGGCTAAAAAAAAATATAAAAAAAAGAATCCTCGGTTATAACGAATCTCGTTATAGCGAACTGTGAATATCAAACCCCCTAACAATTCGCTGTATCGAGTTACTGTAGTACATAAGTCTATTTTTAAATTTTATCCTTCATTCGTTTAATTTCATAAAAATTTCTTCCTTCACCCCCCCACAATAAAATATACTACTATACGATTTCCATTTTCATTCTTTTCTTTTTTCTTATAATATTTTATATATTCAGTTTTGCTGAAGAGGTGATCTGCTATTGGTCCAGGGAAGGCATGCTTATAGCCACAGCCCAATCTCTATGCTAATAACAAAGAATTTATTTGGGGTCAAATAGCTCCTTCTAGTATCAGAGCCAGTTTTCTACCTGTTTCCTTAGGGAGGGAAAGTTATTTCTATACCCTCAAGTTCCTGTTTGTTTCTTTTAGCCTTACAGACAAAATAGATAGGAGTTGGCAAGAGTCTTAAAAATTATGGTTCATTCATATTATCGAAAAGGCGGTTCCATTTTGTCCAGTCCTATACTTGACCCAATATAAACTTTATATGGCACACAATTGGTACTTTATTATGAAACCTAGGTCGTTACTTCTTCTTGTTTATCTATTTCCAGTTACGAGATATGCAGAGCTCACCCAAATGAAAGAAGTGTATCTATCTTTGATGGGGTTAAACGAAGCGGTAACTGTACAAATTAATAGAGCAGTAAGTAGTTCGTAATGGATTCTTTAAAATCCGCACTTTAACTCACTAACAGTGATCAATTCTTTATTGCAATAGTCTGACGTGTAATCAAAACAGATTTCTGTTACATTTTAAAAATTCATAAAATTTCCTTGAACGGTGACAGTCATGTATTATCACATGTTTGGATCGATCTAAAGCTTTCTGGGTGGGTTAATGGCGGACCAAATTAATGAAACGATCGACTTGTGTCTTACGTAGAACCGCGAAGCACGCAGTTACTTGTTTGCGAAGCACTGTTATGACACTGCTAGTTAATGTGTAGTAACGTTATTACTAATTTGAGTGCTAATCTGAAATAAATGAAATTAATTAAACCAACGTGGCTGTTACAACAGCATTAAATAAGGAGTCCTAAATCTTGTTCTCTTGGATTTCTAACGAGTAACGGACATTTAGCAGATTCTTGGACATCTATTTTACGTCCCCTCCGAAGGACGGCATAGTCAATGATTTTTACTCACATTGAAAAATGCTATTGCAACCTGCCGGGCTATGAACGCGCGCCTTTGGTGTTAGTGATTATTAGCTACGCTAACTTTCTTCACTACAGGTGATGGACATTTTTGATATTTTTTATGCTTCCTTATGAGGTCGTTCCCATACTGATATAGTCAGTACAAGTTATAATTTTATTAAAGATTATACATAATTAATATTTTGCAACTGAAAAATATTTAGCATGAAAATCGAATCTCTTATATTTCTGTATTATAGATTTACTCTTATAAACATTGTTAGCTGGGATAACATAAAGTCGCAGAACTCGATTATTAACGTATATTCAGTAATAGCTTTTGATCCTAATGGGAACGGTGTCATCTGATTCAAAATCACATAAATTATCAAGAACGAGTAATCACTCCAGCTTTTTGCAGAAAAATTGATTTGCAAACTTTTCAGTAGGGTGTACTGTAAAATTTCTTATCTCGGAGTGTTCGCGTATAAATATTTAAATCGTTTATCGTTATAATGACAAAAAATAAAGAAATAACATTAAATAAGCAAACATAACAGTAAAAAAAAAAAATCATGTCCGTGCTAATTAAGTTACAGGTATAATAACTCACTCATATGTTCAATCCCATGCATATCCTTAAAATATATATTACCTATGTAGGCCATAGAAATCTCGAATCTTAATGGTAATACGAAGTTATAATGAGAAAGTTATAAGAGTTTGTATAATGAGCCTGGTGTCGTTAGCTTAATAAAGGTTGGTCGTTTGAGATGGTTTGGGCACATTGCTCGACTAAGCGGCAAAAATGCGCTTGGAGGAAAAAAATGTTTGAAGAAGAAATGTTGGTAGACCTCGCCTGCGTTGGGTAGATTGTGCAGTGGTAGATGCGAAAAATTCTTGGCGTTAAAAATTGGAGAGCGGCTGCACAAAACAGAGAAGACTAGCGGCTCCCACTGCGGGAAGCCCTGACTCTTCATTAGTTGAAGCGCCATCGAAGAAGTAGAAGAAGAGGAAGTTATAACCAAAGTATCATGAGGCCGATTTTCGTCTATTATCTATTATTTATGAAGGTATAGTAGATTACTCGGCGTCAATCAGTTAAGTTAAATATTTCTATAATATTAAATATTATAAATATGGGGGATAGAACTGAAAAGGAAAGTTGTTAATTAACGATTTTTCCAAGAGGTTTAATGTGTTAATTAGTTGATTTGTTGCATATAATTCCACCCCTTATCATCGAAGTTTCAACCTCAAGCACGCCAACACACCACTAATGGCGTACCACATTCACTAATTTCGTTTGTGAGAGAGTGTCTCTTCTCGACAAATACACACTAAGAACACAAAGAATACGTAATGATGTTAACTGCGTGTGGGGGCCGGCCCACATAAGCAATTACCACAGCGTATTTGAAGCCCTGCTAATAGAGAAAATATTTGAAGCAGCGCTAATAGAGAGAATGGAAGTCTGGGTCAGGCCCGGACAAAAGAGCCCAATTAGCTTTGGGAGGAGGCCGTGGGGGTTCTGATTATTAGGTTAGCTCCCAACGTCCCCGGGCATCTTATTAAAACACAATCCGGTAGCCCCCTTTTGTGAGCGGCCCGGCAGGCATTTCACCGTTTATATAGCACTTTACGCCACCCTCCCCCCTTTTGAAAATTTTAATTATTAGTCTTCCTCGTGATAAGAAAAATCGGAGGAGTTTAGAATAATCGAATGTAATTATAAAAACTGATTCGGCATCTTCTTCTAAGGAGCTTCTCTGCTGAACGGAAATAAGTTATTTCATTGCAAAAAAAAGTAAATTAGTTGTGTGCAACTTTTCCGCAATCCTTTGAAAACCCAGTATTAAAAAAAAAATAATAATATTTTCCTTTTTAATCTATGGGATTTTTCAACCATGATTAGTTATAGCCGCCCGAACCAGCCATGCTAGAGCTAATTTTAACAATTAAATGTACTTCTGCATTAATTGTACATCTTTATTGATTGATTGGTATCTATCATCTGCTTTTCATTTTCGTATGGAGTCTTCCTGTCGGGTGTGGAGTATCACGTAAGGTTCAAGCTGGAATAACCGAGCCATTTTCAACGAGTAATGGTGTACGCCAAGATGATGCGCTAGCCTTCTTCCTATTTAACATCGTCCTGGAGAGAATTATCAGGAGTTCCAGGATTCAGGTCGGTGGTACAATATTTCATCGCACGGTACAGCTGCTGGGGTATGCTGATGATATTGATATAATGGGGAAATCACTTCAGGCAGTCTCTGATGCGTTCCTTGCCCTTGCCGAGGCCGCTGCAAGAATGGGTCTAGTTTTCAATGAGAAAAAAACAAAATATATGGTTTCCGGAGAACAAGCAGTACGTGGCGAGGAAGTTAAAATCGGGGACTATAAATTCGTGAAGGTTAACGAATTTGTGTACCTCGGCTGTGAAGTTAATTCTGAAAACAATATCTTCAGGGAAATTAGGTCTCGCATAGGCAAGTCCAATAGATGCTTCTATGGCCTACGTAACCATTTCCGCAGTAGCCTACTTCCGAGAGCTACAAAGATAATCCCCGTCCCGTTCCGTCCTGAGCTACGGTTCTGAGACATGGACAATTTCTAAATCGGATGAATCTGCTTTACTGATTCATGAAAGGAAGATCCTCCGAACCATGTACGGAGGAATCATGGAGGGCAATGAATGGCGTCGGAGAACTAATATGGAACTGTATACACTGTTCAATGAACCCGACATTGCAAAATTCATCCGGAAAGCTAAGGTGGGCTGGGCATTTGGCGAGGATGGACGAAAATTCCATCCCAAAGAAGGTTTTTTATGAAGAAATTCATGGCTCCAGGCGTAGAGGAAAACCTAAGCTGCGGTGGCGAGATGGAGTGACCCACGATGCCTGGGCGCTGCGGGGAGCGCGTAATTGGATGCAAACGGCAAAGGATCGTGACACATGGCGCAGGCTGATCCAGGAGGCCTTGATTCAACAATGAGTTGTTGCGCCGCTGAGTAGTAGTCTTCCTGTCGGATTGATTCGAGGCAGATTTCCCGCTCATCTTTTATTTTCACGCCTACTATCAAGAGATTGACCGAATAGTCCTCGTCAGCAGTTCTTTCTTGGTCCGTCTCCTCTAGGTGCCCCAGTTCGCTCCAGTTATTTTTCGTAGCTGTTTTCTCTAAAATCGTGAAAAGCATTTTTCTATGGTACGATGAACAGAAAAAAACATAATAATCCTATTGTTATAGTAAGTAGACAGACTAATTCGCTGTGTTGAAGAGTGACAGATTACATAAATTACCCGCTACGGACGTCCTCACATGTAACGTAAATAAAAACAAAAAAATTGGCAGGAACAGGTTGAAATTTTAGATATACATAGTTATCTGAATTAACTTAAAATTAGACTTAGGTTAGTACAAAAATTAAGGGTGAATTTTGCCTATCCAGTTAGGCGTTAAATATTCCTAAGGATAGGCTAAAGAACACACCACAGGTGTCCCTCAGTATATATTTTAAATTTTAGTCTCTTATGGCTCTGGCAGAAGAACACAAAGAACTTGCATGATTCCACTAGGCACATAAATAAGATTTGTCAAACCATTGTCAAACTCCTCTAAATCATTGAATTAAAATTTTGAATGCTTCAGAATAACTTCAGCTAGAACTACAAAACTAACTTTGATTAATGATAACCTTATCAACTCTACTGAATTTGTCAGATTTTTAAAAAAGTGCGCTTTTTGAGAACTTCACGTTTGAAATTTTGAAAAAGAAATTTCCTCTGAACACCCGTTGCCTGTCATAAGGAAGGTCTTAGATTCAGCTTATAAAGTGACATCAATTTTAACTCTCTATCTTGTCTAGAACAGTTGCAATTTTAATTTACAGATGAATAGACAGGTCAAAATTTTGCGTTGTTCAATTAGTATTACATAGCTGTAGTTTGAAAACCGTTTGAGATCTTGAGCTGAAATTTAGTATTTTTTTTAGTCTACGGGAAGGTACCGATATTTCATTAAAATCTGAGATGGTGAGGGAAAAAAGTGCGTTGATGTGAGACGAAATGACCCTTGATGAAACTAAAGTAGAAGAAGACACATTCAGGGAACGGGTTTAATGAATAAGTTGATTACCGTGCTAAAGATTCGGCTAATATCCATATGTCAGCTTCTTACGATGAAGCCCCTTTATCCTGTATAAAAAGTGACCTCACATCACCTTCTTCCATTTGTTTATATTTAACATCTATTTGAGCTAACTACCCACCTACCTTAATAGTAAGTTCATGTTAATATTATTTGATAGCCGTTATGTAAATGGGAAATTGGGACATTTCTACTTTACTCCCCCTATGATTACTTATATGGAACAGTTACCTTAGAGGTTTCTTTCAAATTAGAACACATGATCAAAAAATATGAATTCATTGTAAAAAAGTTAAAAGGTTAAGTGCACATATTTCTCATTTATTGTTTAAAAGTTAATAATAAACGGATTTGAATTGTATTCATACCTCGGAAAAGATGATAAAAAAGCATTGCAAATGTTTCAGGAAGAAGGTATAATACATACAGCTAGGAACTTACGTGAAGCTTTTTTTTTTGTGAAAAAAAGAGGATTTCGTTGGCGGTGTTATAATTATAAATGTCGTTGTTATAAATTATGTGAATTTGTATGAAGAAGGAGAGGATTTATTCAAGGTTTTGTTAAAAAAAAAAATATTAATGAATTTTATACTATTTAATTCATTTGACAAGTGTTTACAATTTGTATTTGGTTATGTATTAATAAAATAATTTAAATATACATGTGTTTGTTTATGTAAGGTTAATTAAAAAGTAACAGATATAGAAAGTAATCGTAGGGGGAGTAAAGTAGATAAGACCCAGGAAATGCACATAAAAAACATGCTAATTTCTTAGATTTTTTTTTTAATAACAACTGCAATTAATAACATATTTACTCTTATATATTATGGCTTATAACTAAAAAATAATAATAATCTTATAAAAACTGCAATAAAAGTTATGAACTACTTGTACTTGATTTATTCGTCATTCCAGTGTAATTCACGTTAAATTCGTTTTAATCGGTCGGTGAACATTAAGTCAACTCTAATAATCTAAGTAATATAATTACGGATATGATCAAGTCGATTGGTTTAGTGACCCTAATCAATAGCCACTATTTTGGTGTTTCTGACGAAATTCATACACTTCTTAATGAAAACCTGATTTTACACTAATGCTGTTCAACATTTATGATTTGAGTTACCTGAAATAAGAGATATTTGGTAGATCTTATTAAACCTCTTTCAAATAAATACGGTTCAGAATGCCTCATTTCATTTCTCATTTATCGCTCTATTTTTCGATAGCAAGTGTAGTTTTGTTTGATAAGGGAATGTTGCCTATTGAGAAACTGCAATAAATCCTTGCTTATCCAGCCTTATTTTCCAAATTGTATTGCTGCGGCAGATTCCTGATACTTGCTGGCAAAAGTCCAACCACCCAAATCCCCTTTTCCGATCCCGTGCCTAATAAGCCTACACAACTGCATTAATTCAATCTCCTAAATCTCATTTCGTTGCCTTTCGATTAGTAATTAAATTTTAATTAGACCCGAAATATGTATAAATGTGAAGCGTTTTCGAGCTTGGTAATATAAATTAAATTAAAAATATTAATGGGTAAAATTAAATTAAAATCATAAAATCCTTTTATAAAGAAGTCAGTTAATTAAAAATACAAAAAACAAATACATTGTGAAGTGAAACAAAAACAGACGATTATATCTGTTAAATTTAAAATGTTATAGAATTAAATGGTACGGTAACAGTCAGTATGTGATCACATTTTTTGTAATGATCTAGACATTTCTGAATTGGCCCATATCGTACTATAAAAATCTGGTGCGTGCTCGCAACACACAACTTTCACTTACCAACTTACTTAGATTAGAAATTAATGCGTTTTGTTAATTTCCACTTCTCAAATGAACAGAACGGCTTTAATTATGAACAATGGTCTGTCATTAAAGGCGTACTCCGCATGCGTGGGCTCAATGAGTTTTATGAGTTGACTGAATATTTTTCTTTTTTTCTCCTCTTTATGTTTTCTTTATTTTTATCATATCTCATATTTAGCCATATCTTATTTTTAGGCATAACGAGAGACAGTTAATTTCTCCATGTAAACAAAAACAAAGGTACATTATAAGAAAGAAACAAACAAAAAAGGCCACCCACCCCCCAAAAAAAAAAGCCCCCTCAAAACATTTTAATAATGATAAAGCTTACCTAATATTAAAGAAAACCTAATTTTCATTAAACATGACGATTTTGATAAAAATCGTTAAAGCCGTTTTTGAGATAATAGAAAAAAAAGTAAAAATTGGAAAAAAAAGTCATGAAATAAAGTGCTCCCTCAGTTGGACCGATTTTGATGAAATGTTGGCTTTTACATATTTAGTATATACAAACATCAAATACCCAGTTTCTTCAAAATCGTTAAAGCCGTTTTTGAGTAAATAAAAAATATGTACACGTGAAATTGGTACAAAATTTATTAAGTAAAGTCCCCCCTCCGGTTGATCAATTTTGATGAAATTTTTACAGTCCTATCTCGGGCATATACATACATCATATACCCAGTTCGATCAAAATCGTTAAAACCGTTTTTTGAGGAAATACGAGGGGTGATCAAAAAGTTCCAGGACTGTTGAGATTGCGCGGCAAAGGAGTGTCATAGAGCAGTGCGGTTGGCAGCATTGTTTAGCGTGACTCTTTCTGAGCTCAGCTGTTTATTCAGTTTGTTGATAACCTTCTTCATTGCAAAGTTACTGCTGTTTTCGTAAAAAAAAGTTTTTTGTGTTCGGCGATTTTGTGAAATGAATGTAAAGGAAGAGCAACGCGTTTACGCAACGCATTTAGCAACGCGTTTCATCTCCAGTAATGACTTGTTTTAAGAAGTTTTCATTGTCATTTGCCATTTCAAGAAGTTCCTGACAAACTTGAACTCTGTGTTCTTTCTGCTGCTCAGTCAACAGTCTCGGAACAAACTTTGCAGCCACCCTTCTCATCTGCAAATTTTCTATTAAATTCTGTTGACACGAACCAAATGAAATGTTCAATTCTTCAGCCATCTCACGAATGGTTAGTCGACGATTAGAACGCACGAGACTGTTCAATCTTGCAACATGATCGTCGACAGTCGAAGTTGATGGGCGCCCTGAACGAGAATCATCTTCACACGATGTCCGGCCTTCCTTGAACCTTTTGTACCACTCATGACACCTTGACCGACTCAGACATTCATCACCGAAAGCCACTTGCAACATTTGAAAAGTTTCAGTAAACATTTTACCCAACTTCACACAAAACTTTACGCAAACGCGTTGCTCTTCCTGTACATTCATTTCACAAAATCGCCGAACACAAAAAACTTTTTTTTACGAAAACAGCAGTAACTTTGCAATGAAGAAGGTTATCAACAAACTGAATAAACAGCTGAGCTCAGGAAGAGTCACGCTAAACAATGCTGCCAACCGCACTGCTCTATGACACTCCATTGCCGCGCAATCTCAACAGTCCTGGAACTTTTTGATCACCCCTCGTAAATAAAACACGTGAAAATGATTCAAAATTTATTAAGTAAAGTCCCCCCTCCGGTTAATCGATTTTGATGAAATTTTTACAGTCATATCTCGGGCATATAAATAGATCAAATACTTAGTTTAATCAAAATCGTTAGAGCCGTTTTTGAGAAAATCGAAAAAAACGTAAAAAGTTATTGAGTAAAGTACCCCCTCCCTTTGAGCAATTTTGATGAAATTTTTGTTGTCACATCGCGGGCATATACCTACACTAAATACCCAATTTCAGGTTCCCACGGTTTATAGTTTTTGAGCTAGTCTGTTCACACACACACACACACACACACACACACACACACACACACACACACACACACACACACACACACACACACACACACACACACACACACACACAGACACAGACCATTTCGCGGGACTTGGTTATTTCGACTCAGGGGGTCCCAAAACGTGTATTTCCGTTGAAAACCGGAAGTCGAAATTTTTCACGATCGCAATACTTCTACTTACTATATATTTCATATATAGGTAAGTGAAAGTAAAAAAGAAGCGTTCGCCTAAAGCCTCAGTCTTGCCTTGAATATCGAGTCACTGGTAGTTACTATTTTGTATTTGTTTGACATTTTTGAGTAATAATCATATATATTATTTCTCAAGGCCCTTTTTTTTTTTATATCGGTACGCCATATATCATTAATCAACATCCTTAATAATTCATCAAATTTCATGAATGAGGCATCATTTTGAAGCTATCCTTGACCGCTACACCGGAAAAATATACAAATCTCTCATTTCGCCTTCGATTACGAGTTGTAAGCACAAACAAAAGTTTTTGTAAAAAAATTAAAATTGTCGCAGAGGTTTCTAAATGGTGTCAATCTTTTCAGGTTTTCATGGAGAACATTTTCCGTGATATACATTTCTTCGATTGACCCCACAGTTTGGGAATTATAAGCAAAAACTGCAATGCTCAGCGAAAGTAGCAGGGCATTTTCGAAGGTGTCATTTTTCTTAGTTTGTCGAGAAGAACATTTTTGGTTCTATACACTTTTCCGATTGTCGCCGTCGTTTGCGAGTTACAAGCAAGGACGTGCGATTTCAGTCAATAGAATCAGCGCACTCGCTTTCCGCGATACCGATATTTTTATTTAAGTATGTGGCGTTTTCCTGGGTGCGCTCTTTCAGTGACATCTATATTCGTGTAAAACAAATAATCACAGATGACCATATCGTAACTTCAAACATAGTGTTCAAAGAGGTCCTGTAAGCACGTAAATACCATGTAAATATGCAAATACCTTAAACTTATGTTTAAAAAAATAATCTACAATTTAAACACATCTATTCTTTCCTTCAACCCTCACCTATACGCACTATACGATACTAAATATACGGTATGTACTTTAATGATGCGGGATTTAACTAGGTTAAAGTGACATTGCTTCTCACGGGTCAGCTAGTACTACATATATAAAATTGTTTAAACCCTCATTGTTACAATATTTAGTAATCCTGGAGCTCGGAATATAGCGGAGTCGAAATATGAACAATTTTGTTGTTAGACAAAAAACTGTTTTGATAAAAAAAAAAAAGCATGATGTACCAATACATTGTGCTTACGAAAAATATTTTGAATGAAAAAAAATATTCAAAAGCTTTTATCGAATTTTCAATTTATTTGCACCAATTACACCTAGCTGTATATTTCTAACATAAAAGTTTAAATGTTAAAACATTCATAAATATCCAAAGAATGCATAGACCGAAAATGTTCAGTGAAACATTACATTATAAATAAAAAATAATATATATTGCATTGTACATATCTTTTATATGTATATACTCATTAGCATTAACGTACAATAAGTCAAACATAAGCGCCGATTACAACAAATCGTACTGTAAGTATCATAAGCCCTACGGTTGGTACTATTGGTACGTACCAACTGGACTAGTGAAGCCAATGAAGGAACATATCCGAAAGATAAAAGAAATCCAATCGGACAGATGATCAAAGAGCCTAAGCTCTTTGTAAGTGGGGATAAGGTTTTGCTGCGTTCTGATCCTCCACCCTACCGGCCAACCCCTACAAAAAAAGATAAAAAAAAAAAAAAAAAAAAAAAAGAAGAAAGAAAATAAATAATTGTGTCCACTGACCTTAGGCCTCAGTCTGTCCTAATACAATTTTGGTCCAGGAGAAAAGAAAAAACACAATTCATATCGTACATATGAACAATATTCTCCTAGAAATAGGAGTATAAATTAAATTATCTTTTCGTTAATTTATTAAATTATATAATTACTTGTACATCTTTATTCAAGAAGGTCTTTTATAAAATCAATTATTTTTATTTTTTCCTATTTTCCGAACGCACTGAAAGAAGGTCGATTTGTAATCTCGATCTTGAGCATCATTAATGTGATTTTCAACAATATCGAGATAAATTAAGAAAAAAAAATATATGTTTATCTTTCTTCAGCATTAATATTTCATATTCACGTGGATATTTCGCTATCATAATTTCTTTATAATTATTAAATTTATCATAAAAGATAATATTTGCGTTGGCCGTGATTCGAACCTGGTTCTCCGCAATACTGTCGGGACCTGGTGGGAAGGATCGTTGAAGAGGAAGACATGGGCCTTAGTAGCGACAAGATTGCGGAGATCCGGGTTGGATTCCTGCAAAAGTCGACCATTTCGTAGCTATACTCGTACAAATTTATTTGTCTTACATCGTTAGAGTAAGCAGTTCTTTAAATAAAATTTGCATTCTTGTTTTAGATTTTTTCTGTAAGTCTGTTTGTTTGTTTATTGGCGTAAACTGCAATGGTCTTCAACTTACGTCTTATCTGCAATGTATATTATAGTCAGCACATAAAAAATATATATAATTTCAGCATAAAGTTTGTACAGATTTACACTAATGATAGGGCTATTGAATAAAACATTAGATTTCTAACGAGGTGCTAATCGTTGTGCACACCTGTCAGTACCCAAGTACTACAAGATGAAGACCAGTATTTATTCAAATGATATGGCCACAAACCCCGACCTGGGTATTCCCATGCTCAGGTATTATTTCTGTATTCAGTTTATGAATATTCCTCCGGAGCCCCGCCTAAAGATATTGTAATACGGTTCCATGTTTTATGCTGGGACAATGCGACTCATGATTTATTATGGCTGCGGCAGTTGAGCATGCCTACTCCTTGAAACTTTAATTCTACCGGCGGAGGTAGGAAGACAAAGGGTTTGAAACATTCAACATCGGTCTCTTTTCCTTTTTTATTTTATTTTTTCGTTTTGCAGGAAATTTCGTTACGCTTGATAAATAAACCCTTGTAACTATGGTAAAGTGCTTTCTGAAAATTTTCAGAAATAATAGGGGAAGAGAAAATTAAATATTTTTACATTAAAAAACATATACATACAGTAAATTTAACAAGAGAGAATTATGTTCGAATCCGTGTTCATCAAAAGTAAACAACCTAATAACTAAGTTTTCAAAAATGCTCAATATGTCTTAACCCGGCGTTGGTCGCGTTGTGAGCATTTTGCTCACACTTGCCGAAAATCTTGTGTACTTCGCTTATTTCTTTTTCTTTAATTCTGATATTTTTTCTATTTGTCATTTATACATTAACTCACTTTAGGAAGTTGTTTTTGAAAAAAAAATTGCCGCGCTTAGCCCCAATAAAACGTTTTGTTCGAGAAAAACGGGAGCGTGAGCAAAATGCTCACAGCGGGACCATCCGTGACACAGAACTGAGCCACCGTGCGAGCCGCTCCGAGACTTGCACGGACTTGCCCATCTCCGCTCTATCTTGTCAGTACAACAGTTTAGTTCGGAAAATAAGTGGAAGGCTTTTGGAGGATCGTCCGGAAGAAAAATATGACTCTAAGTATTTTCTTCTCTTCTCTTAGATTTTTTAGTAAAAGCTTAGATTAGTTTTTATATTTTTGAGTAAAATGGGGTATTTCGTTTTTAGATTGTTATTCGTTATTGCTTACATTATATTCTTCCAATTCCACGTAGTACGTTTATACGTTTTTTGTTTATATTTTTGTAATTTTTGTTTCAATTAAATATTTCCTATTTTTCTTTTTCTAATTTTGGTTAATGTATGCTACTGCACTTTTCTTACTTCTTACTTCTTTTTTAAACTAAAAATCGTGTTAATAAAGCATTTTATTCTTGTTTACTCTCTTCTAATCATTCCACTCCTATAAATAAATTATAATAAATGCATTAAACTGATGAAAACACCTTAACTAGATTAATAATTTAATAATAAACATATTCTAATTTAAAATAAACAAAAATATGGCGAAGAATGCTGCTTAAAAATAATAGAATAGCCAAAAACTGAGGTGTGAGCAATTTGCTCACGCGCGACCAACGGTGTCTCACGGAGGGGCGCGACCAGCGCCGGGTTAAAACATTTGTTTTGCAACTGAAATTAAGTACTTGGGGCACTTATATGGCTGGAATGTTACAACACCTTTTTCGTCGATGTTTCGACTCCCCGAAAGATCGACCCATGGCTTGCTATACAAAAGGGGGGGGGGGTGAATCAAATGGCGGGACCGCCAAGATTTGAATGCCTCCAACGGCGATTTCTGCTGGAGGCAGAGGTAGAGAGTACCTCTGGGGTGCAGCAGTCAAGCGAGAGATAAAAGGACTTTCTTTTCTTCTTGTTTTAGTCTTACTTCAGAAATATGAGGGAATGGCAGCGAGTAGCTGTTTCCCCGACTAGAGGGGATGGAGAGGAGTCAAGGGACAAGCCCTAACAAGACCTCACTCCTAGTGACACATGGGGTGTACCCTCAGTAAGTAATCTCTTCGACGTTTTCGGCAAAATTGAAATCAGCAAGCATAATAATAATTATAATATAAGATAATGAAGATCTAACTTAAGTTATGTTCAATAAACACTGCACACTAACCTGCTAAGATCATTTTACTTTTAATATATTCCGGAATTCCAGTACATTCCAAACAATATTCAAAAGGGTCTCGTCCCTTATCAGTAAGTTTAAGTCATGAAATCCAAAGAGTCAATGTTTTAAAGCCGGTAATGATAAATTGAATAATCATTTCCACATTTTAATTTCTCAAAAACTACTGCAACGTGTTTAATTAACCTCGGTGTGTCATTGTAAAACTAAGGATTCTTGAATATTGTACAATCCCAAAAGTTGTCCATTGAAACGATAAATAATAATTGATAAATCATAAGGACTGAAGTTCGCGCGTTGCCAAAACACTGGGTAAACTTAACCATGTATGTATAAAGGCCATGGCTGGCTGAGTGCGAGATCCACGTCCCGCGCGACATTCTTAACTTGCCTTGCCGGCTTCAGATACTCCAGACGCCATCTTGGTACACAGTGAAATTGGGAAATTTACCTTTGACTCGCTATTGTTAATAATTGAGGAATATTTAAGGAATACTCAAGTTGGAATGCTATTTATGCAGAGAGAGCAGCTAGCTGCTGAGGCACTTTCGCCGCTTAACTTGATGACTGTAGCAACATTATAATGCATCAAAAAACTGTAAATCACCTATATTTATTATTATTGATTTAATTCCATCTTAGGTCGCCATTCCCCAGAAGTCACTGATAGCATGATATATTTCCAGGGAAAGCAATCCCTTTTTTCGAGTAATCAAGCAGGCATAACGTTTTATCAACATACTCTTTTTATCCATTTTTCAGTGACAAATGTTCACCATATGTGTTTTATTTTCGCCGTTCGTCGAGGAATTAACATAAAAATTCAAAAATATGGAATTCCATAATACTCATGACGATTTTTCCTGGGCTCATTAGCTGTAATATGATTTAATAAGTTAAGTTTCCTTTGTATTCATGTTATCTTTAGATAGTATAAAGTTTAATTTTGATTTATATCTTTTTCTTCAATGTTTAGTTTCAAATTGCTTTACGTTTCATTTAATCATTTGTGCGACAATTATTTCTAATAAATAATTTAAAACAGTTCTATGATTCAGCACTTTTTTTTTTTACTATTAACCTCGCCCTAAAAAAAATAAGAAATAGTTATTGTTGTCGTCTTTTCACTGGAATGAGTTGCCAAATATTTCGAAATTTCTTCCTCCAGAAAATAATTGATTTTCTTTCCAAACACTAAAAAAAAAAAAAAAAATCTTGCCACAGCTGAGATCTGCTGAAAATTAATTCATTGATAAATAAAAAAATATTACTATGTACTTCAGATGTACTGTATGCTGTGTATTAGCAGCCCAATGTAGTTGAGCAGCATTCTTTTTATGAATAAAGCGTTTCTCTCTCCTCGCACTCTCCCCAGAAACTGGAAAAACATCCATATACGAGTAAATATCCATATATCGTATCTAAAATGGAGAGGTAGGGGAGACGAAAACCATAAGGCTTAAGTAATGCATTGCATACCTCAAACACCAATAACTGCAAAGCCTTGCTTTGAAAGTTGGTGAAGGAATGAGATGCATCAGAAGAAGACTATTATGAGTGTTTTATAGGCGCCATTCATTCCCTCCCCTACTTCGAAGGAGTCCTCCAAGTTTAAAAGACATACATCCGACACCTTCATCAATTATTGCTCTTCCGTACCCTTTCATGGCCTTCCTTTGCACTCTTTCTTTTGAGGGATGATGATAGCTAGAACAGCTCTCGGTTTCAAAGTGACAATGATACTAAGCCACAAGTTCAAAGAGAAAAAAAAAATATTACACTTCGAAATTTTATAATGATTTAATATACTTATTCAAGTGTATAAATAAGCTAAGTACTGGTAAACTGAGCCATTATCGTTAATTAATAAAATATCAATATGTTAGAAGCCATTTTTTTAATATTTTGATCCCTGAAAAAATAATTTTTTTATATTAAAAATTATTTTAACTATTGGTTATTTTTGAAGACTTATAATTTTATTTTGAAGACTTATTTTGAACTTACAGACTACACTAAAAAGAAAAGAACTCACAAGACGTTTCATTTAACTGTTGCACCTAGTAAATTACAGATTATCAATGAATCAACGAAAAAAAATAACTATAATTATAACTATATCTATTAACTATAAAAAACTTATTACGACATACGGAGCGGGCCGTAGTGGTTCTGCGAGGCAGGTACCAAAAAACACAATTCAAACAAATAATTTAAAGACTATACTCCATCCATGGTACCTTCCTAACAACAACGTACGCGAAAACACGACACATTTCGACAGTAAAATTTATACAATCGCCACAAATACATAACTTTTTGCTATTAAATATGGATCACACTAATGCACTAGGTTCTTTTCTTTCTTTATTTCAGTTTCCCTTTCAACGAAGATTGAAACGGCATTGGCCGAGAGATCTGCTCCAATCATGAATATAAAATCAATGCAATATGCTACAGATTTATTATATGCAAATGAAGTATAACAAAAGTAAAATAATGTAACTTGAAAAAAAACGTATGATTGAATAGAGTTGTAGAATTGTTTTAACATACTATGCAAGACTATGCACCCGAACTCCAGAATAGAATACACACATGAGCTAGTTCGCAGGAACCTTCGCCTCGCCAGCGACCGGATGAAGAGACACTACGATAGTAGTGCGGATCAGGGTTAGTACAAAGAAGGAGACCTCGCTTGGCTCTACAGCCCCAGAAGAAAGCAAGGAATCCCGCCCAAAGTTGCAGAAGAACTGGGAAGGCTCCTACGTGATAAACAAAGGCATCAACGATGTGATCTATAGGGTTTTCAAGTATTCCAAGGGAAAGCATATTATCGTCCATTACAATCGCTTAGCCATATGCAGGGAACCGAGATGAAGAACAGACGCAGCGGATTCCAGGGATAGACCTTCTGTCTCTAGAGAGCATCACCGTGTGCAAGAGAAGACATCAGTGAGGAATTTAAAGTGTAACGTGAAGAAAAAAAATATTGAAAAGAGTTCTAGACTTGTTTTTGGAACAAACTGTTCTAGTACATGTTCGTGACTGTTCGAGAATAATCTATGCTGGTCTGGGACATTCTAGATTGTTCTAATTCAGACTGTATATAAGGATGGATAGACTGGAGAGTTAGGCTGGTTCTGAAGCCTGAATCATGTGGTTATTTTTGTGTTATTGTATGGTTATAAGTTGATGTTTTTTGTAACTTTGTTCATTATTTCAGCTTTTATTGATTGTCTGTCATTGTGAAGTGTTATATTCTTTAAATGAAAAAAAAAAAAAAAAAAAAAATTTATGAATAACAATATTTGTGAAAAATATAAATTCCTTTATTTGAAAATAAACGGGAACATTTTTTTTTAATTTTATCAAATATTTTCATCTCGCATGTTGCTATTTTGGAGCAAGAATATATGAAGCGTGGAAATGCATAAGGGTCTAAGCGCTAAAAAAAAAAAAAACCAAAGGTTTTTTTGCCAAATTTTTATATGGGCCAAAGCCATTCTTCAGAAATGGGTATAAGTAATGTTTTGTTGTTATAAGAGTTCATTGAACGTATGAAAGAAGGTATGGGTGTTAGCACTGAACGTAGTTCACCCTAGAGGGTATTAGTCACATTATTTCTGTCAAAATTTCCTAAGGCACATATACCCATATGTATTTCCACGCTTCATAGATCTTACCACCATAATATAATAATGCATTCCTAATATTTTAGAATATAATAGAATGGAATAGAAAATCCTTTATTTACAAAATATTATAGGTGTTTACAAATTTAATATTTATAATATATATAACAATCAGTGCTAACAAATTTCAAAAATAAGTTACGCAGGACAAATGCTGACATGGCTTTAGCCGTCTGTCATGAGTTTGCCACTTTTTAGGTGCATTTAAAAATAATAATAAAATCACTTTAATTTTCAAATGAAAAAATAAAATTTATATACTTAAAATGAAAATAAAGAAAACTCATTATAACTTCGTAAGAGGAAATATACAACTACAATATCTACATAAAATGTATAAAGAAATGTTATTTATTTAAATTCTGTTAACAATAGCCGTCTATATCTTAATGCTTCTTTAACATATAAATAGATTTCCTTTAATTTATTTTCCTTTAGCATTGTTATTAATTCCTCTTTATTTATTAATATATGACCAAAATATTTTTTTCTAATGTAATTGAAAATTGGGCACACTCCGATAAAATGAAATATATCTTCTGTTTCATTTTTGTTACAGATAGTGCAAATGTAACTAATTTCTTTTGACCATGGTTTATAATTTAAGTCTAGAAGTTCTCCTCTTACTCTAAATATTGTATTTATAAAGTCCAAACTATTGAAATCATTTATATAGCTAACTTTACTGGGAACTTATGATTTATACATAGTATGGTGTGTGGATTGTCGAACTGCTGTTAATTGATTATCTACAAACTGTTGTTTTAGGAGGTGTGTAATTTTGTCAGTTTGTCGACGCCATCTGTCTATTGATATGAAACACTCATCCAATTCAGTATTGAGACTAGCAGCCATAGCTATCCATTCGGCAAACCACGAACATTTACTAATCACTATTTGTTTGGCAATAATTTTGGGGTATCTGTACTCCGGTAAACTGAATATTTTTAATATATAATTAAAGTGCTGCTTTAGGGTAGAGATAAAGATTGGGTCTAACTGAGTATCTAAATAAATTTGGTAATTTGGTGTATTTTTCGGAAGTGAAAACAACTTCTTGATAAAGAATTTTAAAACTCTTTCAATTTCTTCAAAATTCGAGATTTTTTGACCATAGTATTATATGTTTTCCTAAATAAGTTAAGTAGCTTGTAGCATTTTATTCTTAATTTCTGACATGTGCTGTCGAACCATGGATTTTTCAAATCAAATTTACGTTTTTTGCTATAATTTGAACCGAGTTCTGGACATTTTTTTATGGATTTTACTATATTATCAAGCTCAGAATGAGGAGTCCTAATATTTTATTTGAATAGGAACTAGTCAATAGTTGAATTTCTATTAACTTATTAGATGTCATAAAGATGTTTAAAATAAAAAATAAGAAACAAAAATATAAATATAAATATATTTACATATTTTTAACTTAAGAGGTGATAATACGGGTTTTGTCTTTCTTTATCACTGGCTTTATGTACCGGTTTAACCCGGAGAATAATTTTTTTAACACAATAAATTTTATTTTCTACATCCTTAGATTTTATAGTGCACATGTTTCGTTCCATATTCTGTTTCACCAATTATCTCAAAGTTAAAAAAGGTATAGATGTTAACTTCACCGGTTTAAATTTTAAAACCAGTTCACTAGTTTTATTCTCACTAGTTCCAGATTTAAATAAAATATTCGAAAAAGGTTCGATGTGCGTCCACGATTTTCCAGGAGATGGGAACTGTCCGCTGTAGTAATTATCACCGGATTTATCAATTAGGGCAGTGAATAATTCATGGAGTGAGAGTGGTGGGTGGGGGAGGAGGGGGACCGGAGGCTGAGACAAAGGGAGAGGGGACGGTCGGAAAACTGTTTCGGAAAAGCAGTGAAATATCGCCGCTGTTTTCCCGAGGGTTTTTCCGACCCTCCCGGTTATCAGTTCTCCTGTCAGGCTCGTCCTTTACATAGCAATCTATAAGCTACGGATAAGGAGCTACGATTCAATGTGTATACCGAATAAAGTAACGCTCTTGTCCTTTAGGACGGAGATATAAGAGTAAGGAGGGGTGAATAAAGAAAAAAAAAAAAAAAAAAGCGGTCTTGTTACACTGACGATATACGGTTTCTTGTCTAACAATCTTTATCGATTCCGTTTTTGTTTACCGTCCCTAACTGGGGATGTCAACCGAAGGGTGCTCTTCCCCCGATTGAAATCCTGATAAAGGGCCCGTCTTTTGCATACTGTATTCTGTTGAAGCAGCAATATCTGTTCCTTTCAAAAACGGAGGCTTGAAGTAACTTTCGGAAATCACCTCGACTATTCTGGCGAACAAAAAAAACTGTTCCCTCCACAAAACTTTCTTATAATTTATACCATGAATAGATATTATGAAGCAAAGTGTACAATGTGCGTGCCGATAAGGCTCAAAAACGACTCCACGTACGATTAATTAAGTTATGTCGTCGTTTGGCCATGTAACCCCTAAAGGAGAAGAAGGTTTCCGTTTTTCTTTTAAGGGTGTAAAATTGAAGAGAAAATATCTGGAATTTTAAGCCTCTCGCACCATGTAACTAGCCTATTTGAGATTGATATACGAGTTTATGAAAGAAAAATTTAGTTCGAGCTCCAGCCTACAAGGGTGCGTTCAACTCAATGTTTAATGTTCATTCATTCAGTTCAGTTTGTAAAGGTTACATTTTATCAGCTGTTCTTTTTAAATTACTAAAATACTAAGCGATAATAATTAGTTTATCCTTTGCTTTCAAAATAGAATAATGATGCTTCATCTCTGCAATCTATTAGAAAACCAACTGAATTCCTTAAAAAAATAATTTTCTCATAAGAAGGCTAATTGATCAACACATTACATTTAATGAATATATAATAGATACTTAAGTAACTTTACTGCAATATGAATTAACATTTCTTAATAGTACAGTGAGCTAATAAAAACAGACAAATATAATCTCAGATAAATTGACTGAATACAAATCGAAAATAAAAAGTTTGAAGTGTTCTTATTGTAGTTATGAAAAAGAAGTTGGTTTGATTACTATTTATGAAAGGCATTCCAGTTGACAAAATGACTGCAATTACAGCATTTTTTTCAATAAGATTTTATCATTCCTCATAGTTCAGGAAATATGGTGAAAAAATTGTGCCTTCATGAAATTTTGGTTTTCACTTTGTAATAGTAGTAAGATTCGAGATCTGCAGAGTTGGATCAAATTACGAGGGGGTTGAAATTGAAGAAATGTCTTAAAAAAAGTTTCTATGAATCTTCGGTAGTTTCTATCCTTCTGGATCTAATAGGACCATCACAGTAGTCGGCGCTTAAATTGTACTCGAAATATAATATTTTTAACTGTGATATCAGATTTTTCAGCTATAATCTAATAACTTATTATCTGCTGACTGCTTGGAATGGGCTTATACCATTCAGAATCACAGAAACCATAAAAAACGATGTATAACTCGACAAAGTTGCATCAAAATTAATTGTTCATTTACCATTTTCAACCCCCTATAAAGTACATAGGGTTCTTTATTAGGGCGGACTATGCAGTTCTCGAATGTTAATATTGATACCAAGTTAAAACCGAAATTCCAAGAAGGTTCTAATTATGTTCTATATTTCCTTTAATTTTAAAGTTTTTCTGTTATTAAAACTACCACAAAACTACCGGTGATAAGCCGGGCACCCAAGCTAGTATTTTAATAAACAAAGAAAACAGGAAGGACTGGAGTGATTGTTTCTTAAACCACCAATTCCCGCTAAATAACACCCCTCATCATAAAGTCGATGGTCAAGAAGTGGAGGCGGTCCATAACAGATTAGTCGACCCTGGTATGTTTTATACAGAAGATTCGTTGATGGTTTGATTATAGAGTCGCTTTTGGTTCAACGTTTCAAAGCTGACTGACACTTTTTTCTGTCATATAAGGAAAAGAAAAACATAGCGGTTGGGCTTGATCTTGGTCTAATCAACACCTTCGCATGTTTTGGAATGATCTAGATCTTTTTGGATTGTTCCATTTCGGACTCAATATAAGAAGCTATCGACTATGGGCTTAGTCTTGCCTTGACAATCGAAGCATAACGTTACTTTTGGGTCACGGTTCTGAGAGTAGTATTCTGAGAGTAACATTTTTGTAATGTGGTTACTAATTTTAGTATTAATGTTAGTTAAAAATTTTTGTATTTTAACTTTAAGTCAATAAAATTGTATAATTGAAAATTGGGATCTAATGTAATCTACGATTGTTTCAAATTATTAATATATGGCTAATTTTCCTGGGAATGGCCAATTACAGTTACAGAAATTTAATTATACTATAATCAATTTTTAAAAAAGCTTTCAGACTACTCATTTGAATCATTTTAACCAGGAAATTATTATAGCCTCAACTAGATAGCATTCTTATTTCTTGAACGGGCATCACAATGGAGCGAATATATTCCATGAACGAATGAATCGGCTAGGGAATAAGAAAAGCACAATTTTTAAAATATTAATTCATAAACTTCGTACGTATCGAAAATTAAAAATGTTTGTTACATACAAACTTGATACTCGATTTTTTGAGTCATAGAAACAGAAAAAAACAAAAAAACATTAACTTCCTGTATTTTATATCTGGAGTTTCAGACACAATATCAAGAAGACTACAGCATTAGAAGTTTCATTTTCGAATGTAAATTTAAGGATTCAAGGATTAGATTTTGGTTTAGAAGAACGATTTGTTCAAAAATGTCATTGACCTAAAATAGAGTGGGACTAGTTTACTTAAATCTACATTGAAAACTAAAAATTTCTGTTCAGAAGTCATGGCTATTTATATTTTAAACTCTAGATATTAAATAGAGTACTTTAATGTTATTTTATTTTTTCTCGGTTTCCAGTGCCGA
This sequence comes from Aelia acuminata, assembly GCA_911387785.2. Classification (NCBI taxonomy): domain Eukaryota; kingdom Metazoa; phylum Arthropoda; class Insecta; order Hemiptera; family Pentatomidae; genus Aelia; species Aelia acuminata. The sequence goes on from OU426984.1 coordinate 45,208,761, forward strand.
ACGGCAAAATACTTCTCTAATTTTTTTTTCCACCAAAAAAAGAATTTATCAAGATCCGTGAGAGACTGACCGCAATCTCCTCTTATAAGAAAAGCAAAGTGAGGCATGCAGTAAATAATAAATGTAAATAGTTTTAACTATCGATTTAAATCTAATATAAATCATTTATTTTTTACTCTTTTTTTTTTAATATTTTTTCATTTATATTAATTTTATTCTAACTATTAACAACAAATCCGAGGGGTAGTAACACTTCCCATAGTTGCTCACATTGTAATGTTCGTTCGGTTTAAACACTCAACCGTTAATAACAATCGATTATTGGTATCGGCTGTCAGAACAATTATAACCGTCCTAATTGGGACATCGCATTAATATAGAATATTATCGAATACACATGACCGGACTTGGAGAGGGATATTAATTCAAGAGGAGCTGTTTGTGGGTTGTCAGAGCAAACTATAATTGTCCTGTTAACTTAGGTTCGCTAAAACCGCATTTCACAGTTATCCAACACCGACCGCACATCACCCCTGGATCTCGGATCCCATTAACGAGGATAATGTGACTGTCTGCTGCAGGTTTGATACTCGTCAGATAAACCAAATTTCTCAGGGATATTTGGGTTTAATGGTATGGATAATGAAAGCCAATAAAAATAAACCAATAAAATAATGTAATCATTAATTGCACTAATTTGATATTAATTATCTTCTAACAAGGTCTCATACGCTATAAATATTCCTCCTCCTCCTGACAGGAAAAATAGTCGAACCCGTAGAAAACGCCAGGAGAAAAGCTAAGAATACAAGAATTCTTTATTTGCGAATAACTAAAAAAATTTCTTTTTTTTTGTCGATTATTAGAGTGCAAAAGAGAAAAACGGATTGTCTGCAATTGTGTTTTCCTATAGACTGCAGCCTTATCACGGTTTTAATCATAAAATGTATTCGCGCAAAAATCTTTCCGATTTAGCCAAATTCCAAAACATTTCACTATCTTCCAAAACATTCTCTTAACAGTGCTAAGACTTTTTGTTTCGTATATTCGCCGAATATGGTATAAATCATCACTAATGGACTAACAAAGATGTTTTTTTGGGTTAAAAAGTAAGAAAATGTGAACTTGTTTCCTTGACAACCTTCGCATCAATTTTATATATATTATTTCCTAATGGTATTTTTTGTCGGTACGCCTTATCGTTCTTGGAAGTATATTCGATGTTTGAGATATCATTTAGAATATTTCCTACCCCTCCAAATGGGAAAAAGTAGTCGAATCCCCCAGAAAGAGCCAAGAGAAAAGCTATGAATAAGATAATACTTTTTTGTTCATAACTCAGAAACTATCGATATTTTGATAAGTATTTAAGTGCGAAATGAAAACAAGAATCATGGAGATCGGACTGTTAGTTACGAAGCTAGAGCATATTGAAACCTTTTCATGTTACATAGTGAAATAAAACATCTCTTCTTTATACTATGATTTGTCAGTCAGGGGCGTTCACAAATGGGGTACGAGTCGAAAGTTGAATTTATATATATAAAAAAAATAAAAACAGTTTCGTCCAATACATGAATCTCAAGAATATTGATGTGTTCATCTTTTTTATAGGGGAGGGTGGGGCTCCATAAAACATTTCATTGTGACCCGAACGCCCCTGTTTCAAGGAACCACATACTATTTTGATGTCTTTCACTTCCTACGGTGAACGCGAAGAGGTAGGAAAGGCAGTCAGGTAAAATCTTAAGAAATATATGCCTAATTCGACTAGTATTTCATTGTGCCCTCTGTGTTTTCAATTGTGCAATAAGCAGTCGGCTTTTTTTCATTTCGAATAGAGAACGGAACCCCAAAAACACTCTATTAACTTATGACAACTTTCCTCTTTGACAACCAAATCAAACTCCCTCCTGAAGAATTTCGTGGTTATCCTATTTTCTTAGCAGGAGAACGAAAAACCCCCTAGAAGCCGAATAAAATTTTTCGTTATTTAGGGTGTTTTTTTTTTCAGTTGCTTCAAAGTACCCCTTGCGCTGTTTCATCGTACCCCGGGCATGGGGCACAATGAAACAAAATTTATTTTTCGGAAGATAGCTGCTCGTGGTCACAAATGGTACATAAAATAATGTTTAACGCATTTCTGACATAGGTTAGATCTTAATGTAACGTGGAAAAAATAAAAAATTGAATATAAAGTCTCAGGTAGGGTGCTATGAGTAAAAGAAATATGTGTTTCATTGTGTCCCACCTCCTGCTAATTTACCGAGGATATATTCTCTCTTTAGAATACTCATCAAAGCTTATTCATAAAAAATGCATTAACTCAAATTAAATAAAGTTTAATAAGGTTTCCTCGACGATCTCAAGGAATGTGGAGTGTCTTATTATGGTACGCACTGTTAGTCGTCAACTATATGCGGATTTTCGTCCCAGCAAGACAATGACTGGCGCCTCATACGTCCTATGATACTATATAAAATTTATAAATGGTGATGGTATTGAACTTCTTCAAAAAAGACCGGACAATGCTTCATCTTTTTTTTATTCCTTTCGATCCATCGTCAAATCCTTGAAAGGTAAATAATTAAATAATAAAAGGTAAAGTGGATTAACTCAAAATAAATTCAAGAAATCGAAAAAGCTGTAGAGTACTATTTAAAGAATCTTCCTAATGAGGAGTATGGTTTTAAGCAGCTGGTGGTTCTAATGTGGGAAATGGCAATTCGTCACGTAGATGATATTTCAGACATAAATTATATATCACGTTTAAGAAAATACTGTATTAAATCTTGTTGAAATACGAATATTATTTTGTACCAATTCTAAATCAATAATTATATACGTACCCATCAAGGAGCATTTCGCCTCCATTTTTTATCCAATAGTTTATCGTGTTGGGGAAAGCTTCGACGTAGCATTTGAAAGCAACGTCTGTCCCTAAGGGTGCCCCCAAAAGCTGGTTGGGTACCCTTATCACTGGAGCAACTGTAACAAAACAAAATGTAAAAAAATATAATAAGCTAAATGTTACATTTTTTTTTTTTTTTATAACATTGAAAAACACCAAATTTTCAATCAATGCACTACAATGTTGTCTAAAGAGACTCACGTATTGTGTTGCGTTCCGACAATATCAGTTTACAATGGTAACTAAATAGCGCAAACATTTACGTACCATTAACAGAAGAAATCAGTCTAAACTTACTAAAAACACTAAATGTCATTAAATCAGGGAAGGTAAAATGGGAACTGGGTGGAAGGGAGCTAAGAAAGGTCTGACCATTTAACCTGAAGTGGCTCACACTGAAGTGAGTTGCTTTCGCTCTCTTACAGCAAGCCTTCAATCTCCCATATCAAGGGCCTCGTCACTAAGTAATCGTTTGCTGAGTGGACCGCTACCAACTAATCACAAAGTCTCTTCAACAAATATATCCTACAATTCCCCATCACATTGTCAATCATAGACAAATACTCAGCGAAATATACAAATAAAAAATTCAGAATATTACTTCTCGGCTTTAATCCGCAACTGCTAATTACGATGATTAAATTTAGCAGATTAGCCAGTGTATTGATGAAAATAGGCATGAGGCAAAGAAGTAACCAGCGGAATCATTTATCCAGTTTTTATTTACAGAAGTAGATTTCCGTTTTTTGGAACTTACCTTAAGCCCGTCATGAAATCGTTTGTAGTACGTCCGTACATGTTCACTCTGTCAGACCTTACATAAATCATTATGTAAAGTATTTTTATTCACTAAATAATTTATTTGTTTGAAGAGAAAAGATTTGGCTCCGCCGGGAGTCGAACCCGGGTCTCCTGCGTTACATGCGAGGATGCTAACCACTACACCGCAGAGCTCGGCTCAAGGCAGAGCAAATCCTTCCTCTTCACTGATACCTACTCTCCCTATCTCACAAGTTTTGCGAGTAGTAGCGGGAGGTGGACAAATTTTGTCCAATTTATGATATTTATTGACATAAGTCAATTTTTTAAAATTATTTTAGGTGGTCAGCCACAAATTAAGATTAGATTAATAAAAAAAAAAAAAATATTTTTATTCACGTGCAAATTATCCGTAGTTTCTTGGACTGAAAAGTTTGACGTCCATTTATTTGTGTGCATTCCGTTCAGAGAAGTTTTAATTGGTATGTTTATTTTTTTCATTTCAGATTATTACTTAAGAGGATCTTTTTTTTGTTTGTTCATTTAACATTAATTTATGAGGCAGCTATGACTATCCTGACGATGATACAGTGGGATTTTTCAATTATGACTATCTTGGGATAATTAAGAGAGATATCTTAGACGAGTACCTGCCATCGCACAGGGTCCAATATCCCATTAAAAACCAAGGAAATTTTTTCTACATTAAAAAAAATTAAGTACCACGTGGCTCTGCTACTCACTGCACTAAAGGTTCCCCTTTCAAACGATTTAATACCTTACCGATTGATAGGTCCCTCACTCTTTTTAACAACTTCATATCTCAAAAATCGGATATTTTCATTTATGAATGTCTTCAGATTTTTATGAAAGAGTACTATATCCTTCTAGCATCGTCAAAATTGAATTGAATCAAACAACATTTATAGGAAATTTTAAGAAGGACGTCATAAATCAAAAATAACAGTTTACAATTTATAAATTTTGCATTTATTTTTCTTCAAACAGAGAAAAAAATCAGTTATTAATAAAACGATATTTTGAGGATAAAGAATAGTTGAGAGTTCACCTGCAGGCTCAATATCTATTTTGAATATATTTTATTCTACTTTTAAAAAATATTTCCTCTCCTGAAAAATCTTGTTTTTTGAGATATGACATTTTTGAAAGAGGTGAGTGACATGCAATGAAAATAAAGTACTAAAATACAAATATGTGTACACTCATTACCACCATATAGATTATATAAATGGAAATTTTACAATAGAGAGATTCAAATTTTTACATCTGTTATTTTGACAGATGGCAAATGACCTAAGACAAAATATATATTATTTTTCTTAAATTTAAGAGAGACCTAAGAAGGACCCTCAGTCATGTTGTGCTTATAATTGAAGAAATTAATGAATGTAGATGTCATATTGCAAATTCAAAGTTTTACAAAAATAAAAATAAAGATTTGTTTGTGTGTGTGTGTAGATTTTAAATGATCTTTCTAAAATCTTCAAATCGAACATTCGAATGTGAATTTTTTAGATTCGATACTTTGGCATTGTATAGGGAAATAAATGTTAATACCATCCTAAATTTGAAGAGACAGAGGACCTTCACATTTTTAAATAAGATGATATAGGGGTAGGAAAATTACTGTTTTTTTATTTTTGAATTTCGATATTTTATTTTTTTCTTGTAAGTATATATGAAATAAGGATTGTATCTGAAAAATAAAAAATATATATATTTTTTATAAAATATATTTTCGTTTTTATTATTTACTAGCTGTATATACCGGTTTCACCCCGATAATTTCATTTTTTAAATCTATAAAATACATAAAGTAAGACTTTTATCGACTCAAACGGTCGATTTCATAAAAACCAATGTAAAGTTAACCAATTTAAGTTATGCAATTTTAATATAGACAGGTGTTCGCACCTGGTATCAAAGAACCACTGAGAGAATTTAGGACAAACGGTAGGGATTTTTATAGAGAACAAACAGAATTTCATCTTTATTTCCCGGTTTCACCCGGGGAATTTCATTTTTCTAATATAAAAACCAATGTAAAGCGAGATCATTACGATTTTTATAACAATAAGAATATCAGCTGAGGTTATGCAATTTTAATGTGGACAGGTGTTCGCACCTGGTATGGATTTATATAAAGAACAAATAGAATTTCATCTTTATTTACATAGATTATAGCTGCATATCCCGGTTTCACTCGGGGAATAAAGAAACGGTCGATTTCGTATAGAACCATTGTAAAACGAGATCATTACGATTTTTATAACAACAAAGAATATCAGCTGAAGATCGGCTGAAGTTATGCAATTTTAATATGGACAGGCACCTGGTATCAAAGAACCACTGAGCGAAATTTGGAGAATTTAGGACAAACGGTATGGATTTCTATAAAGAACAAATAAAAAAACAAACAAACAGAATTTCATCTTTATTTATATAGATTGTTTACTTTTTTATAATTACAGATTATTCCTAGTCCATAGGTTTTACTTGTTGGTATGCAATTTTATACTATACAATATTATTTTATTGTATAGTATTATTTTATTGTACTATACTATACAATATTATTGAATTTATACAATATTAACCATATTCGGACATAATTTTTTTATTATTTTGAAAGATTTCCCTAACAGTTTCAGTAGTGGACTTCTTTAAAGCATGGGGCACAAGATATATGAATGAAATCCCCATTTTATATTGGTACCCCACAGTAAGGTTAAAGAAATATATATATATATATATATATATATATATATATATATATATATATATTTATATAAATTTAGAAGAATTTATTCAAATTATATACCTAACTGTTTTTTTATCGAAATAAATAAACCGATAAAAATAATATAGCATTATCCATAATTATGTACTCTTTTAGAGAAAATAATCACTTATGCCGGGAAAAACGTTCGTATTAAATCGTCTTCGTGACCTGAGCAATTTATTGCGACCAGTGTTCTGTATCGATTATAAACAGATTAATATACAGCATCAATATAATATCAAGGTCTCAAATAATATTTAAATATGTGTATTGCAATTAATAATAAATTAAATTCTTTAAAAAATATTTATATCAATTTAAATGATATATAGAGGGCTTAAAATACTTAGAGTAAGTGACTTTACAATACTTCGTTCTGATTTTTTTTTAAAGTGAATTAATAATTTCTATGTTATAATTACTTAAAATAAGACACTCTCAAAAACTAATACGCCTGTCAAGTAGTATAATCTATGATCAAATCTGTATATTATAAAATTATGAATCAATAAAAAATCGAGAAATTAAGTAGTTGGTCAACATTTTATAAACTAAAAAAATAGTTGATGAGCAATTAAGATAATCAATTTTTGATTAGCCCATCCTCCTTCAAAAAACACCCCCACAAAAAATAAAATATCTCTTAATTTTTCATTTTTACTTTCACTTACCTATACATGAAATCCTAATTATACCTGGATAGACAAAATTTAGGACTCCCACTGTAGCATCGTCCGATTAGCCTTAGAGGCATAAAGTGACGTTAAACAAACAAACAAACCTATACATGAAATATATAGTAAGGGAAGTATTGCGATCGTGAAAAATTTCGAATTCTGGTTTTCAACGGAACCATCAACGGTGTGTTTGTGAGTGTTTGTGGGGGTGTGTGGTACGAACCTGAAATCGGGTATGTGATGTATGTATATTCCTGCGATATGGCAGCAAATATTTCATCAAATTTGATTAAACCGAGGGGGCACTTTATTTAATAACTTAGTTTCCCATTTTTACATTTTTATGGATTTTCTCAAAAATGAGTTTAACTATTTTGATAAAACTCGTCATGTTTAATAAGAATAAAGTATTCTTTAATATCAGGTAAGTTTTGTCATTTTTAAATGTTCTGAGGGGGGCTTAAATGTGGAAGAGGTTTTTTTGTTTTCCTGTAATGTACCTTTGATTTTGTTTATACGGAGAAATTAACTGTCTTTCGTTACTCCTAAAAATAAGAAATGGCTAAATATGAAATATGAAAAAAAAAAAAAAGAAGTAAACGGGAGAAAAAAAGAAAAATATTCCGCCATTATTGAGCCCACGCATGCGCAGTATGCATTTAATGACAGAACATTATTTATAATTAAAGACGTTTTTTCATTTAATGGGAATTATTTGTTTCATGTTAACTAAATGGTAAATAAAATCAGGCGCGATGGAGTATTATGCTCGCATTGCCGAATTATCACTAGTAAAAACTTTTATTTAATAATAATAAAATTTTATAGTGTACTTAATAAAACACGTTAATTTCTAATCTAAGTAAGTTGGTTAGTGAAAGTTGTGCGTTGCGCGCATCGCACCAGATTTTTTAAATATAGATATGTTTTGAGTAGGTAATGTTTGGAGGTGGTATTTTCTAAAGAGATATATTTTCTTGTGATAGTTTGACCATTAGCATATAAGCATAGTAACACATAAAACAATATTAGAAAATGTTCTTTTGATTAGTTAGATTGGTTTAAATATTTTTTGTTAACATTGGTAAGTTCACACTCAGTTTAAACATACGCTAACATTTGGCGGTAGTTTTTTTATTTTTATGTTGTTTAATTTTTACGTTTAAAACGTTCTGTATTCGTTGAATACTATATTTCACTTTTTGCATGAATATATATTTTTTGCCTAATTAATTATAGGGGTTTTATCATTCAAAAATATGGGAAAGCAGTAATATAAAATCCGAATAGAGATTTTTTATCATACATCAATATCAAAATACAATATCTTATCAGCTTAGCTTGGGATATGTTGAAGAAATATGAAAACGTCTCAGGTAAGAATATTTTAATATTCTTATGAGGGTACTTGTGCACTAACTCTTTCCCTTTTCTAATTACAAAGGAAGAATTTATAATTTTTTCTGACTCCCGAGGCCTATAAAATTTCCATAATATAAATTTTTAGATGGTAAATGCTTTCTTTTCGCTTGCGACCTATAATATTGATAAAATAATTTTACCACCTTCATCTTTGTAAATATTACTTGCAAAAAGTAGCCTAAAATTATTTTTAAAAAATATTAATATAAACATAAACACACACACACACACACACACTATATATATATAACCAGTGTGTTTGTGTGTTAATGAATTATACTGATGATTATTTCTGTTATATAGTAAAGAGTCCTAGAATTTTGTGTAACCGTTACATTCATGTATTACTACGTAATCACGTTTTGGAATGATTCAAATTTTCTTGGATGTTCTATTTCGGTCGAAATATAAGAAGCAATACCCCTTGAACTTGGAAGTATAATGTTACTTTTGAGTCACTATTATGTCACTAGAACACACTAATATGTGTTCTAATAATTTGCTTGGCATTTGTATATAATAGTTTTACGTTAGTAAAATCATTTAAACCCATATTCGTGTTACTATACTTTATTTCTCATAAAAAAAAAAATTATGAAAGATGCGGAAAATATACTAATAATGAAATATTGCCCCATTTCATAACTTCACCTCAACTTAAGTTCGGAATTATGATTTTAAGAGTACACTTTAAGTAGTAAGCTCTTGACTGGTAGGAAGTTTGTTACTCAGTTTATTTTCCCGTAGTTGTCTTTAGTAATATATCATTATGAAGCCAAAAAGGGTAGTCTTAATTAAATAGATAATAAATAGTAGAAACTTGCGGTTGAGCGTGATCTGTATAAAATCATCTCTCACATCAACAGTAAGCTTAATAAAATACATACTATGCGCTCAAATCCCATTTTATAAGAATTACTAGTATCAAATTGAAAGTTACTATTTTTAAGATAAATATGTATTTAAATTTTTATACAAAAATACTTCAACTACTCTAATGACTGTGTACAAATGGAAGAGCGTTTTGTGCGAAATTTATTTCCCAGCTATTATGAATTGAATCTATTTTTAACATCCCCCTTAAAATGTTGATTAGAAAGAAGGTTTGTAAGCACTCATTGTGTTGCATCTATTATAGAATTCAAAGTAAATGAATGAAGGTTATAATGAATGGAAAATAATTTAGTAAGTATAACACTTCAATGACTGATAACACCAAAAGAACATACATTTATTAAAATTAAACATGAAGTGCATGCGAAAATGAAATGATGAAATAAAGTAAATAAGTTGAACTGAACCACAATTGAAAATTACGAACTTATGTGTCTCTTCTAATAATTATAACAGAGGTTACAATTATTAGAACCTAACATAAATTGATGATATACAAATAAAAGAGCTCTGTTAAATGATGAACTAAAGGCCTTGTGACTATTAAACAAGTAAAGAAAACAAAAGATAAAATGCTGCAATTCATTAAATCAAAAACATTTCTTTGAATTAACCATGGTTAATAATATTAATTGAATTATCGTCGAACTGGTCTACGGCGAACTGGTCAGGAATAATTTTAATGATGAATGAACGTCTTCGCAAATGATTTCTAGACGAACTGAGTCTCCAGGTGAATATCAATTTTAGGCGAACTAATAACAATAAGGTCTTTACTCACTGTGGGCGGTAAGAATGGCCTTACACAAAAGGAAGGTTTTAACATCAACATACAACTGGTAAATAAGGAGATCTGGCATCAATAGAGACTCCTGGCTGCTAAACTTATAGAGAGAAGCGCCCACAACGGCAAGCATAAGGAGAGTGATAGAAAGCCTCGTGGAGCCGGTCAGTGGTGGGGTTAGAGCGGGAGATAAGTCAGATGTTCGTAGCCTCCTATATTTGCCGCTGCCCCTAAATCACATTCGTATGAGGAACTTAACATGTTTTACATGAGGTAATCTGGAAGCATTGGATGAGCGGGAATTTCAACGTATTTGAATTTAAACAAACTACCTTGAAAATGAACATCTTGGTTAATGGACTGTTAATATTTGCCCTTTATATAAATGTAAATTGATGTACCATAATTTTGATAAAAAAAGGTATTAGAAGAGTACACAAAGGAACAAAAAATCAAAGAAAAAAAAAAGCCGACCAAGGTACACATTATAAGGACAGCATTAAACTAACGACTGCCACCAGAACGATCCGAATTGAGCCAAGCTAATGATGAAAGAGAGACAAGGCAGCAAAAAGAGAAAGAAAAAATCGTTGAGGATCAAGAAGTAAAGAAGGGCGATTAGAAGGCGACTTTTCTGGTGTAAGCTAGAGTTAAGAAGCTGGTCACGGAGATCGTGGCTAATTGGTCTTCCTCCTTCTTCAGCAGTCTCCGGTCGACCGGTCAGGGGGGCCAATCCCAAACAACCGGTTAGGAAACGTACGGAGAACTGCTCGGTGAAATTATGTAGTTATTTAACCACTACCAGAATGGAACTATGCATTTGTACAAGGTAAGCAAAATAATTGTTTAATAATAAGATCTCATTTATTATCGCATGATAATCATCATATTAAACATTTTTATCATTTTATAAAATTATATGAGGACACTAGAATAAAGGAATCAAGTGAAATTTTGCAAAAAATCTAGTTGTAGGCGGAACCTGTTAGTAAAAATATCACTCTTCTGATCAGTGGATAAAGAGGATTTAAAGAGACTAATACGTTGTGAAACTAATAAGTGTGTTAATAACCGGTGAGTTGAAATTTTATAAACCGATAAAAAAATAATACTTAAACCTCTATCCTTCCTGTTAAATGGAGGTCCCGAGCCTGTACGATGTTAGGTAAACGTTAAAGATCACTATCCTAATTATACTTGGATAGGAAATATTTAGAACTCCAACAGTAGCATTGTCCAATTTAGTCTTCGTAGTATCCTTCTTATACTACTATAACTCCTGGAAACTACATGTATTCCAAATTTCATCGAAATCGATTAAACAGGTAAAAAGAAAATAATTATATAAAAATAATAGTAATTATATAATAAACAATAAGATCATTGAAAATCTTTCTAACCGTTAGATTTATAAATGCTGTAACTAACCCGTCGTTTATATATCACTGGTGTTCGGGCAAAAGGGGTTGTCATCAAAATGTGAAGCTTAAACAACGATTTACCAAGCTATTGAAAATCATTATAAATTCTTCCTGATTGTATTTCTTTATTCCAGAATAATAAATTAATCTATATTCTTTCAACAGACTGTGATAAATTATGAATAACGAATAAATTATAGTAAATTATGAATTTTTAGAAGACGATACAAAAAAAAATTTTTTATGACTTAACCCCTGTTGCCCAAACATGAAAGATATACAATACATATTTGAAGTGCTAAATTTATTTGACCGACTTATACGGATTATGAGAACGGATAATAATTTTATTTTCTCCTAAATTAGTTCTATTCACAATTTTCCTATCGTTTCGACTACATTTAATCAAACGATAAAATATTAAAATGTACTTGAACAAGCTAGGACCGAAGTCAAACACCTGATTAAGATATAAATAGAAAAAAATAAAACAATATCTTGTTCTTTAACTTAAACAGGCTATATCAAAAAGGTGTTTTATCATACAAAATAAAACATTTTAAATCATATTGGTTATTTTGGGTCTCGTATCTTTCTCTGAAGTCTTAGCGACTTTTCAAACCAGCTGCGGTTTATATTTTATTTTTTCCACGCAGCACATGTGAATGTCCCGAAATAAGGAAACAGAGCAAAAAACATGTTGTTTTTTTCTCAATAATAGCTCGAGATTCAAAGGCAGGGGAGGGGGAAAGCAAAGAGGTTAATCCTTGATGGAGCAGGGAGGGGAGTCGACTTATAGCCACAAAAAGCTACTACACCAACCACTCAGCGACATCAAAAGCACTTTCTGTCCTAGTTTTAGATTATATGTTTAGATAATACGTTATCTTTCAACGCTATTTCCAGCTTCTTGATTTTTGCATGATAAACAGTACCTAAATAAAAAAAATACCTACGTAAACTACCCTAATTGAAAAAACAAAAATGTTTCAAATAAGTTAAAAAAAAAAATCTGACAAATTTACACTCAATGCTTCTATGGAGATAACTATCCTCCTCAAGGATTTCCTTTTTTTTTTATTTTACGAATTCAAAAGTCAAGTATCTTAAAATCGAATTAATAATCAAATCACAAGTTTATGATTTTTTCTAAGCCCGGCTGTTCTTAGCAGGAGATCCGCAAGGCTCAGTACTTTCTCTGTTACTATGTATTATATACAGAATCCCATAGGTCATGTATATTTCTCTCTACAGAGTGTCTTCTTTATATTTTTATTTCACATGGATTTTTAATCATTTCGGTCTCAAATTTCACTTGAACTATTTATAATCATTAATATTTTTTCAGACATAATAAAAAATGTTTAGCTTATAATTCTCAATCATATGAGTTTACGTCCAGATATTAAAATTAAAATAAACTTGTCATACTTTTTACCTTAATTTTCTTTTCATGCTTTTAGTATATTTTAGCTTTACCTGCCATTTTCATTATTTTTTATTTTCTGTCTCAACTATACATATTGGTCCTCCCATGATTGTACATATTACCTTTGCTTAATTGATGATCTATTGTTTTTTATTATTTAAAAACTTATTAGGATGTCATTTCTTATAGAACTAGTTACTCTTATAATATTTCTTATTTAAAAAGTTTTTATTTTGTTTAATATATCTGCATAATATGTCCCTAAATTTTAATATTAGCAATGATTTTCTATTTTTGTCTTCACTTTCCAATATATTAGGTTTATCAAAATTAAATTTTTGTTCATTGAGTGCTACCAATAGGTAATTTCTCTTCATGCTTGTTCCAGACATTTTCCTTTCTGATTCTGATCTCATTTACCGGATGTATTTGTTGTAAATACAGTTGTAAATTTCAATAAATTAAAGTAGAAAAAATTATGTTCTAATGTAATACAATCTGTAGCTACGTACTATGTATAAATTAGCTATAAATAAGCTATAGCTATGTACTATGTACAAATTTATGTTCATTGAGTGCTACCAATGGGCAGTTTCTTTTCATGCTTGTTCCAGACATTTTCCTTTCTGATCTCATTTACTGGAGGTATTTGTTGTAAATTTCAATAAATTAAAGAAAAGAAAATTATGTTCTAATTTAATTCTATGTATAGCCAGTCTATTTAAATATATTTTCATTATTACTATTTTTTTTATTTATTAATACTTTTTTTTCCAGTTAAATAGTATATTTTTCACGACGGATCCAAGAAAATCTAATTCTAAAAACTATTCACTCTGATTAAAGTTGCCGCAAATTAAAAACAAAAAGAAAAAGTAAAACCGGGCCGAAGTTTGGTATTTTAGTCTATTAAATATGTTTAGATGCATATTAGGTAAAATGGGACAATAAATATTTAAAACATACCTATAATAGCTTAAGCCTTATCTTAAGAAATATAAACATCTATTATTATTATTTATTTTCTGAGGAGGCAAGCAAACTTTGTGATAAATGAAAATCAAGTCTAACTATTAAGTTAGATACACATTGTTAAATGTTGTACAACAATGTACTGGGAACACAGGGACTAAGCCAGACACGGCAAAAGCGATTACCTGAATCACCAATGAGATTAACCACTAACCTATCTGGCTAGCCTTAATGACCCACTCAACGATTAATAAATACAACAATTATAATTACTCAAACACATTAAATGGACTGTAATTAATATAAATCCAATAATTATCATCCATGTATATTACCTGACAATTAAATAGATTAATATCGTAAAATGTATTAATAACACATTAGAAATTAATCATGGACTATTCCACCATGCTGGAAGTAATACCATTCGTAAGAAAAATAATAAAAATAAATAAAATAGTAAAAAGAAAATATCGTAAATAAATATTTTGAGATAAATAAGATTTTTTATCTTTTCAAATTCCCCTTAATAGCATTCAATCACAGCATTGGATATATATTTTATTTATACCATTCTTCCCGTACAATATTATTCATTGCTTACACTTTTCCCCACCGTTATATGAATGTAAGGTAAGGGTTGAAGGGGAGAAAAAAAGGCACTTAATAATAAAGAAAAAAACGGATTTTCCATAAAATATGAAGGGGCGTTCTTTTCTCGACGTTCTCATATATGCTTTTATCTGAATTTAAAAGCAAGAAGATTCATTCATAAGAAATATTGAGTGTGTGGGTTGGATATTCAGAAAAGCACCATATTCTACGTTCTACATTCTACGTAGATATTCTTTTTATTATTTTATTTTTAAATATTAAAATGAACTGTATGGCATTTAAGTTAAACTTTATAATTTATCAAGAATTCAATATGTTCTTACTTTTGAATATTTTTTTATTAAAAAATAAATATTTTATATAGTACCAGATATTCAAGAATATCCTTAGCTGAACTTTGACATGTTTCATATAAACCTGGTAAAGTGCAATATAAAAGCAATCCTGATCGAACTTTATAACTTTGGGAAAATTTAATTCATTATAAATTGATTAAAGCGACTCTTTGAAATTATAACATGGTTCATTGAATTGCAGAAATTAAAAAATAATATTTTTTTTATTAAAAAGAATAATTAAAATGAATTTTTATTTTATTCAATAGCTCAAAAAAAAAAAAAAAAAAAATGCATTAAGTATATAATAAAAATTCATCGAATCAAATTAGAATGAATTAAGTCGGTACCTTCATTAAATTGAAATACTGATTTATTTTCGCGATTATATTTTACAGAGCTTAGTCATGAAATCTGAGCAAAAAAAAAAAAAAAGAAATATTTAAATGGTTTATAATTTCCTAACTATTTAAAAGTTATTTTCATTTTTTACAGTGTATTACCGTTCAAATAACTATTATAAATATTCTATGAATATGAATGAATGAATAATTTTTATTGCTTCTTGGAGCAAGGAGTTATGACCTTAAACATTTTTATATAAAATAATACAATACATAAAATAAACAGTTTTATAAACTGATATATTATATCTTTTGTTAGAATATACAATCATTTATATAATATTTAAAAAACAATTGATACTTCTAATTCAATTTCTGTCTTATTTATTCGAGAAATACATAACGTCTTATTTTAGTACCTTCTACAATTAAAATAAAAAAGTCTGTGATTATTTTTTAACAAATTGATTCCTAATGGGATTTAATATAGGATATCACGTAAAAAAGTGTAGCATTGTTAATATTATTATATTATTGATAATTGGTTAGTTTTTGTTTTAAAGTGAACATGAAGATTTAGGATCAAAATTTTATAGAACAGTGTAATTGTTTTTTTCCTTTTTATAAGTATTAGATAAAGAACAATATTAGGATGATTCAATGAATAAAAACTACATAAATGTTTATGATAATTCTTTACTGTTTTGAGGCTAAGCTAAGTTTTTTTATAGATCCTTAATTCACCTCAAACATTTACAATATTCTGTTCAACGTTTCGACAATAAGCCATTTTTATGAAGCACATCGAAAAATTTTTAATTTCAACATATTTCAACTTAACAAATTAAATTTAAAACAATTAATTAATGAATTGTGTTTTTACCCACCTGTGACCACAATTTTCAATAAAATAGGCTGAGTACCCTTGTCATAAAATTAAAAAAAAAACATTAACTAGTTAAAAACTATAGTCTTATCATTCAAGCTCCACATTCATAAATATCCAGACATGTAACTTATTTTAATGCTAGGAAAATCAAGTTATATGTCTGAATATTTATATAAAAAAAATTTTTATGAATTTTTAGAATTTTAGAAAATTAATAAATAGTAAGATACAAAAATGTATAAAGTTTTAATCATGGTTTTAATTCACATTTTCCAATTGTTTATTTAAGTAACAGTGAAGTTAAATGTTGGAGGGGATAAGGGGATTGGTAAAATACTCCATTGGGCTGAAGCTTGAATGATGAGACTATAGTCACCGGTGGGTAAAAACATAATTCATTAATTAATTGTTTTTAATTTAATTTGTTAAGTTAAAATATACTGAAATTAAAAATTTTTAGATATTCTTCATGAAAATGGCTTAGTGCCGAAACGTTGAACAGAATCTTGTAAAAGTTTGAGGTTAATAAAGGATCTATCAAAAAACTTGACTAATACATAAATGTTGTTTACACATAACATAGACACTATCCACTTTACATCAAGCAATAATTATAATTTATTGAAAAAGTATTATCTTAATAAAACCTGCTGGTTACATATATAAATTTAATTTGATATTTATCTTATGGGTAATTCCACGTCAATTTCAACACAGGCTTGAGCCTCACCATTTCAGATTTTCTTGAAATTTGGTAGGTATATGTGTACTACTTGTATCTACTAGAACAATTGTGAAATATTACTGAGATATGTCTACCCGTTTTTGAATTATTGGTCTCTAAAGCTCTTAAAAATAGGTCTAGAAACAGAAAAAAACATGATTAAAAATAGCTGTAGATGTTTTCCAAATTTGACTAGGACTATGAGATTGGTGTCGTTCAACAGCGCATTCCATGCCGTTTCATATGATACACAACAATGTACAGGTTGATACTAAAGTAATTTTCTTAAAACTTAATGTAAAATTTTAATTTAAATTTTCTCAAAAAGGGAATTTTTTAATTTTTTTTTTTTAAAATAGGTAGTATGATATCTATTCATATAGCAAAATATAAAAGTGGGATGAAAATTTCTTCATTACTAAAAAAATTGAAAACTAGTAATAATATTTCATAAATCTTGCATTTTATGATTAAGAATTGTTGCAGATGTTTTCCAAATTGGACAAGGACTATGAGATTGGTGTTTTTAAGAGCGCATTCCATGCCATTTCATATTATATACAGCAACGTATAGGTTGATACTAAAGAAATTTTCTTATAACCTAGATTAATATTTTAATGTCAATTTTCTGTAAAAGGGGATTTTTTTAAACTTTTATATATTTAAAATAACTAGTTTTCAATTTTTTTAGTAATGAAGAAATTTTGATCCCACTTTTATATTTTGTGGTATGAATGGGTATAACACTGCCTATTTTTTTAAAAAATATGAACATTTTCAGAGATGCCCTTTTCGAGATAATTGAAATTAAAATATTAAACTAGGTTATAAGAAAATTTCTTTAGTACCAACCTATCCATCGCTGTGTATAATATAAAATGGCATGGAATGCGCTCTTAAAAAACACCAATCTCATAGTCCTAGTCCAATTTGGAAAACATCTGCAACTATTTTTACTTTCACTTACCTATATATGAAATATAAGTGGAAGTATTGCGATCGTGAAAAATTTCGACTTCCGGTTTTCAACGGAAATACACGTTTTGGGATCCCCTGAGTCCAAATAACCAAGTCCCGTGAAAAGGTCTGTGCGTGAGCGTGTGAACAGACTAGCTCAAAAACTATTAACCGCGCGAGCCTGAAATTGGGTATTTAGGGTAGATATATGCCCGCGATGTGACAGCAAAAATTTCATTAAAATTGCTGTAAGGGAGGGGGTACTTTATATAATAACTTTTTAAGTTTTCTTCGATTTCCTCAAAAACTGCTAAAACGATTTTGATTAAACTGAGTATTTGATCTATTTATATGCCCGTGATATGACTGTAAAATTTTTATCAAAATTGGTCAACCGGAGGGGGGACTTTACTTAATAAATTTTATATCATTTTCACGTGTTTTTTTTAATTACTCAAAAACGGTTTTAATGATTTTGATCAAACTGGGTATTTGATGTATGTACTCGTATATGTCAAAAATGTGATAGCCAACATTTCATCAAAATTGATCAACCGGAAGGGGGACTTTAACAAATAAATTTAGTATCATTTTCACGTGTTTTTTGTTATTTACTCAAAAAAGGCTTTAACGATTTTGATCAAATTGGGTATTTGATGTATCTATATGCCAAAGATGTGACAGGCAACATTTCATCAAAATCGATTAACCGGAGGGGGGACTTTACTTAATAAATTTTATATCATTTTCACGAGTTTTTTTTATTTATTCAAAAACGGCTTTAACGATTTTGATCAAACTGGGTATTTGAAGGAAATTAGGTGTTCTTTAATATCTGGTAAGCTTTATCATTATTAAAATGTTCTGAGGGGGTTTAAATGGGGTAGGGCCTTTTTTGTTTGTTTCCTATAAAGTACCTTTGTTTTCGTTTATAAGGAGAAATTAACTGCCTCTCGTTACACCTAAAAATAAGAAATGACTAAATATGAGATAAGATAAAAATAAAGAAAACATAAAAAGGAGAAAAAAAGAAAAATATTCATTCTACTCATAAAACTCGTTGAGCCCACGCATGCGGAGTAAGCATTTAATGACAGGCCATTGTTCATAATTAAAGCCGTTCTGTTCATTTGAGAAGTGGCAATTAACAAAACGCATTAATTTCTAATCTAAGTAAGTTGGTGAGTGAAAGTTGTGTGTTGCTCGCACGCACCAGATTTTTAATTATGATTTTTTCTGTTTCTGGATCTATTTTTGTGGGCTTTAGAGACCAATAATTCAAAAATGGGTAAACATATACTCAGTAATATTTCACAATTGTTCTAGTAGGTACAAGTAGTACACATATACCAAAATTTCAAGAAAATCTGAAATGGTGAGGTTCATAATGATATATTTTTTGTGTTGATTTGACGTGGAATTGCCCTTATTTTTTTTAATGTGATCGCTATTATCAGCATTATAAAGACAATTATTGTATTTTCTCGAAAAAAACCTTCTCATGGAATCAGTTTATGTATTTTATTTTTCTTTCAATTTAATTCCCTTTTTCAAATGTTTTGCGAGTAAATTAATAGCATAAAAAGGAAAAAAAATAAATAAAATATTTCAAGGAAAAACAAACAAAGCTATCTCATAACACCAATAAAATAAAACAGGAGGCAAATAAAAAGAAAATAATAAAATAAAAACGTATCCCCTAAAAACGGGGACTTTGCGCTGTCAATAAAAAAGATAACGCCTGTCGCTTCTTGCTTTGTTCGGATTCGGGAGGTTATTGAATGCCAGGCGAGGATTTTGGGCTTATCAGATGGAACAATGAAAATCCAAACTTGACTTTCCAAAGGGGCTGTTTCGACACTCTTAAGGCTTTTTTAAGTTAGTAGTCTTCAGTCTCAGATGTAATACTGGGTTTCTTTTTTTTGCAATTGATGATACAGTGGTAATTTTCTATTTACATACATATAATCAACGCAAAATCAATTCGGTTTTTCTGGAAATAAATTTTAACTCTCCTAGGCCATATGACTCGGCTGAGTTTCGAGAAAGGGTAAACTGTGATGTAGTAGTTAGCATAGAAACTTACTCTACTTAAGGTCGCGGGTTCACGTCCCGAGGTGGTCCTAGGATTTTTTAATGGGAGAAAAAAAATGTTGTCTATGCCGTCCCTCGGATAGGATGTAAAATGGAGGTCCCGAGCCTACACGATGTCAGGTACTCGTTAAAGATCCCCATCCTAATTATACCTGGATAGGCAAAATTTAGGACTCCCAGTGTAGCATCGTCCGATTATCCTTAGTGGCAGAAAGTGACGTTAAACAAACAACAACAGTTTCGAGAATGAGTATGCGGGTAAAGCTCTGACACTCTTGGTCATTACGAACTCGTAACAAAAGGTTGTTCTTAATAATTATTTAATGATTTTTTCGAATCACAAATCTTCTAATTTACTTCATAGCCAGTATGAGTTTATTTAATTAAATAATTTAAAAGCATCGAAAAAGATATACTGCTAATATTTTTATTTTTTTTTATTTTACATTACCACCCGCCCAAAGATGCGTTCAGACCGCGTTGAACCACCTACTCGAACACCCTATCTCGGGTACCTTTGGCTAATAAAAAAATAGAAAGATGAGAAGACCAGAGGTAGGCTATTCAGATAGGTAGTTTGTCTCAGTATAAACGCACCTTGAGGCGGGTGATCGTTATAGAAATAGACATATTATGTTATAAGACATGTTTTAAATATCAATAAATGCTAAATTTTTTTTAAAAATGTATAGGCAACTAGTATGCCACGGAAATAATTAAGAACAATATATTTCTGATCCTATACTATGTAATCTTAAATACACTATATGTGCTGGAAGATCTAAATTTTGTAATTGAAGATTGGTGAAATACTTCTTCCAAATTTCTTTTATTAAAAATTTATAATATATACATTAATTTGCCGACGTTTCGGACTATTCGTCCCTCTTCAGGGCAAATTTCTTCTGCCAATAACAAGTAATCCTTACACCTGACAATTTTTGGTGGCTAGGTCTATTTATTTCTATATTACAATTATATCCCATTACTAAAGTAAATTGGTCATTTTATATAAAATTATATATATATTCACATGCTACCACTTTTTTCTACAATATTCTTACCACACTATCTATTACTGACTGAACTCAAAGTTCAGTCAGTAATAGATAGTGTGATAAGAATATTGTAGAAAAAAGTGGTAGCATGTGAATATATATATAATTTTATATAAAATGACCAATTTACTTTAGTAATGGGATATAATTGTAATATAGAAATAAATAGACCTAGCCACCAAAAATTGTCAGGTGTAAGGATTACTTGTTATTGGCAGAAGAAATTTGCCCTGAAGAGGGACGAATAGTCCGAAACGTCGGCAAATTAATGTATATATTATAAATTTCTGATCCTATTTTTCTGTAAGGTGTATGTGGTGGCAAAAGTTATTTTAAGGGAAATGCTTAGTGAAAAAAAGAAGTTATATTTCCGTTTTTTTTTTTTGTTTCTTTTACGTAAATTTGAATTTCTGGATATATACGGTTCTGAGATGAATATAAAAAACACAATCACGGCCCACTCCGAAGCATTTCGATTTTCTGCAATAATCTAAATATTAGAGTAAGTTTGAAAAAAATAAATAAAAATGCTGTTAATTTTATACTTTGTACATGGCGATGCACACGATACAGCCAATTTCAAACCTTTTTCTTTAAATTTATTTATCGGTTCATGAATCCAATAAAAGAACACACCTGGTATTGACTACAGGATCGGTTACCAGACCTCGTCTTATGGGAAATTCATGAGACCCGCGGTTCGGAATCCGTTCCGATGCCTTCCGGCGAACAAGGCTCAATTTGTCTTTTCTCCAAATGAGGAGGCAATTAGACTAAAGGGAATTTGATGAAGAATTGTTGTAGGGCGGAAGTGATGGGGGGGGGTGAGAAATTGTGCGGTACCCCCTAGGTCGGAATTAATCGAGGAAGCCGTGACTTGGGGAGAAGATTGATACAGGAACCAGGTGCGTGGCAGCAAGCGCCCTTCTCCATAAAAAATGGATCCTACACCCTCCTCCCTGTCTGTCAGATGACATTTTTCACAGCCACTCAAATTTTAATGTATTCATTACTTATGTTGTATATTTAAAAAAAACGATATATATGTGTACATCTATATATATTTTTTCTCTTGCATAGTAACCCTATGCAAAAGGAGTTTATTTATAACATATATGTATTCCATGCGATATACATATTATACGCGTAACTGTACATAAGAAAATCAGATGTGTTATTGAAAATTGGAAGAATGTGCGAAAAAAAAAAAAAAAAAAAAAAAAAAAATTGCAAATACCTTAAGAATAAAATAAATAGAATTTCAAAAGTTCTTATAAAACTGAAAGATATTATGCTAATGGTTAAAAGTTAGAAAAATATATTAAGAAACAGGTATTTAAACAACCGTGGTTTGATTGGGTAAGATTCAAGGCAAGGAAAAAGTCCTTTAAATTACTTAAGTTGTATCGATCAACGTCATCTCACCTGGTTAGAAGTGCTTACCTTAATGCTAACAATAACTACAAAAATATAATAGCTGCACAAAAAAGTAAAATTTTATCAAGCCGCGATTGAAAAATTTAAATCAGTAAAATTTAGTAAAGATTTTTGGGATGTTGTTAATGTTTTCAAGAAACCTAGGTATATATCAGACGGAGGAATTTCAACAACTCTTTGGGTTAACCATTTTAAAAATCTTCTATGTCCGCATCGTTCAGAAAATGCATCGTTCTTGTATAGACCAGTAGGTACTTAATGGAATACCTAATCTAGACAATGCTTTTACCATTACGGAATTGCAAAATGTTTTGGACCGAGCAAAAATCAACAAAGCACCAGGGGTCGATCGTATAGGTTACGAATTCTATAAAAACGCACCTATTGAATTTTTGGATCAACTTCTAATGTTTTTTAATGAGATTTATTTGAGGGGTACTGTGCCAACTAGTTTCAAAGAGTCCGTTATATATTTCCTCTGTTTAAAAAGGGAGATGTAACCAACTACCGAGGGCTGTCTTTTTTGAACTGCATAGGCAAGTTATTTTGCAGTCTACTTTTAGAGAGGTTAACTTCATTCGTCAACTCTAGGGCAATATTAAAAGAATGTCAGGCAGGCTTCAGAAAGGGGTACTCCACGGTGGACTGCTTATTTGTACTGTTTAGTATTGTTGCTATCCGTCTAAACAGAAAAGTTAATAAGTTATACGCTTTTTTTGTTGATCTAAAAGCTGCGTTTGATACGGTAGATCGTGAGGCACTGTACCTGAAACTATCGAATAGCGAAATATCTTGCCAATTTATAACGGTGTTAAGAAAAATGTATGAGGGGTCATTTTATTCGGTTTGGACACCTTCGGGCATAACGGATTCATTCAGTGTTAAAAGTGGGGTTAGGCAGGGTCCTTAAGTCCTCTTTTGTTTGCGTTGTTTATAATTGATTTGGAAGAGGAGCTTCAATCTGGGGTATGGATTGGCAATCAATTAATAAAAATTTTACTTTACGCGGATGATATTGTTATACTTGCCGAAAGCCCACGTGATTTGCAAAGAAACATTTCAGTGCTTGAGCGTTATTGTGATACCTGGAATTTAGAGGTTAACCTCGATAAATCGAAAATAATCATATTCAGAAACGGGGACAAAATCAACAGATGGGAACGTTGGAAATCTAAAATTCAGAATATTGAATCTGTCAACCGCTACAAATACTTATGTATATCCCTGAAACCTCATTTTATGGATAAGGCTTCGTTGGCCAAAACCGCCTTAAATGTAGCGTGGCGAAGAGCCATTTTGCATCCATTGGTACCGTTATCCGCTAAGCTTCAAATATTTAACGCGGTTTCCCGTTCAATATTGACTTATGGGGCACAGGTTTGGGGATCGGAAGAATTTGTAGAGGTCGAAAATGTATTAAGGTTCTTTATAAGGAAATTGTCTGCTTTGCCGCCGCTTACTCCAATTTACATCTTGCACCTTGAAACTGGCTTAGAATCAATTTATTTCTATACTTTGTCCTTACAAAGTAGATACCTACGCAAGGTTTTTAGTAGGGACTTTTCTAGGTTCCCCCGATCAGTAGCTGAAGAGGTTGTTAAAAAAAATATAAATAGATATGATGTGAGCTAATGCAAATAAGAATATTGCATAGGATATCTAAATAAATATCAACATTGTCTAGAACGAATTGTTGATACAAAAGATTAAAGGATATTTTATATAATAGCGATATAAGTAATTTACTAATGATTGTAAGAAATATTTAATACAGTAGGCTCGAATAAATGTAGTAATAATATACAGAGTATTGACACTAAATATATATATACGAAAAAACCGTATACCATATTAGTCAACGAGGCTATAAGGCTTAATTTGAGACATAGTAAAAACATCATTAACGAGAGAGATTCATCTTTCGCTCTTTAACACGTTCACGCCGGCGTGTACCACCTGTGGCTCATACTAGACTGCCGCATCGGACACTTTAGTCAATCACAAAACTTTCCACGACGATATGTAACTAGGTAGGTTTGGATTGTTTATTTTATTAATGTTGGGTTGTCAATACTGCATAATGCCCTTGAATAACTCCCATCCTGTAGAGCTAAAATCATTCATGTTAGCCACCAATGGGCGAAGAGCATGAATTACTGCCCTGGCGTGAACGTGTTAAACTTTAACATGAGCGGGATTAAAAAAACAGTAACTTCGTAACCAATAGTCGGTTTTTCATCACTTTTTTTTTTTTAATTTTCAGAAAAATCGGAAACTTCTTATGATCATATTGCAGACGAAAATCATTTCATATTTATTATAAAAAAAGTGTTGTGAATTTTATTATATTTATTTTGATATTCGTGGTGAGACTAATCCAACATCAAAGATCGTAAACATTCGTTTTATATATACCTATATTTATATATATCTCACAATTAATAATTTAATAACCTAATTGAGAACGAAGCAATGGCATAGATAAATTAGAAGTAGTAGTTTTTTCTATTTTACCTTTGTTGGAATATGCAAGGTAACAGAGAAAGTTTTGAAAATACTATTCAAAGAGACAAGATCTGAAATTTTATTGCGACAAAAAGTTTCGTATTACTCTAGAAAATTTAGCCAACTTCCCTCGTAATTCAAAGAGAACTCGCCTAGACTTAAAAGTTTTCTTTTGTTACTCTCTTCTTATATTTATACATTGTTGAAAAAACAAAACAAAACAAAAAAAAACTTTCGCATCTAGTTATATAGTTACTTTTATGAAATTATACGTTATTATTCGTCCACCTATTAGTTTCTCCTAACTTTTAACCATTTAAATAATATCTTTCAGTTTTATAAAAACTTTTGAAATTCTATTTGTTTTAATCTTAATTTTTTTTCCGCACTATTTTCCAATTTTCAATAACACATCTGATTTTCTTATGTACAGTTATGCATATAATATGTAAAATCATTTATAGTCTATTTATTTCTTATTTGTAGAGAAATATATTGTAACACTATTGGGGTTTTAAATAATATTTATTTGAAGAAAATGAAAATTCACAAGCCAAACAATAAAAACCAAAAAAATTATTCGCAACGTTACCAAAAGCATTACAATGCAGTAGCACAAAAGTAATCGTATGCTTCGATGTACCTAGTGAGACTGAAACTCTTGTTCATTGCTCATTATATGTATTTAGTCTGAAATCGAATACCTTGCCTCTACCCTGCAAGGTAGAGAACCTTGCCTCTACCTTGCAGGGTAGAGGCAACAAAAGAAACCAAATAAAAAAATAAATAATTATTTATATATTTAATATAGAAAATTGCCTATAAAATATTACAAGATCGGAACTAATCATTGACTAACCATCGTGAAATTTCATTTTCAAATCGCATTCATTGATATAATTTAAGTTATATTATCTATGAGTCAATTTCTACTACTTCTATAAAGCTTAAATTAATTACTTGACTATATCCAAGTATTAATATTTTAAAATTATTTGCAATTGTAGAAGAGTAATGGGAAGAAATCATAAATTCAAATTAATTGATGTTTTTCTATTAATTAATTTCATTAAATTCAGCAATGATATAAAATATATAAAGAGGAAAAATACTGAATAAAATCTTTTTTTAAAAGAATAAATTTTATGTACAATTATTTGTTTAGAATATAAATATAAATGAGGTTTTGTTTAGCTTTTCCTATTTAAAGGTTTTTGAAATTTCATAATTTATTAAAATAGCAATGAATAAAAAGAAAAAGCAATGAATTTCAATTAGTATCATTGTTCGTTTCCTTATTCTTTAATTGCAAATAATAAAAATTTAAAAAAAAAGGATGATTTCTAATTTTTTTTTTCGTTTTAGAGTTTCAGTATATAACAGCTAATTAACAGACATTTCTTACCTTATTTAGACAAAAGGTTTTTAAACAAACTTGGGTTTTAACTGACAAAATGAAATGAACATTATTTTATACGAATAAAAATTATACGAACCTACAGACTAATTCATACGTGTTGAACCTGTAACGTTGAACTGAACTAAAATGCAAAAAAAACAATAATTCAAAGAAAAAACGATTGTTTGTTTGATAAAGACATTAGAATGAAATATCTACCTATTTGTGTTTTGTTTGCCTTATACCGTTCTAAGATACATAGACCTTGTTGATTATTTTTTTATTTAAAGCTCTCTCCTTTTTTTTTTTTTTTTTTTTTTTTTAATTGGATGGTATTGTATTAGTTATTAAATGAGCAAAATTATGAGCTGATCAGACATTTTAAGCATACGTGTAGAATCCGAATTTAAGGAACGCTAGTTAGGTTCATTTAAGTATACGTTATTTTTTAAGCGACTTCTAAAGAGGAGGTTACTCGATTTGATACGTATGTGCCTTTTTTTTTTTTATTTTTTTTTTTTTTTTTTTCTATGTATGTTCACCTATTACTCCGAGTTGGGTGGACCAATTGGAACGAAACCTTTTGCATCTTGTAGAGTATTTTCCCAAGGTGGTCCCATTAAGACCTATTTTGGGTTCTTAATTTATTTAAGAAGTTATTAGGAAGGGGCCCGGTGTGGCTGTGCGGTAAAGCGCCATACTCCCATGCCGGAGCTGCGGGTTCGAGTCCCACCCTGGGTGGTGCTTTTCTTTCGTAGGAGAAGTATCACCCAGTGCCATGGGTGTTAGTATGGGCAGTATAGGGCTTCACTGTAAGCCTTAAAGTCCCAAAAAAAAAAAAAAAAAAAAAAAAAAAAAAAAAAAAAAAAAAAAAAAAAAAAAAAAAAAAAAAAAGTTATTGGGAAAAACGTGAAAATAATTATTTAATTATCGCACAAAATACTTACTTATTTAAAAAACATATGACATATATATCATAAGGTATGCTCCAACAAACTATTAAAACACGTTGATAACTAACAAACTGATCATGTACTATCCCCGCTTTTTTTATTCTAAACTAGCTGTATGTCCCGGTTTCACCCGGGGAATTTCATTTTTCTTATGAAACGGTCGATTTAGGAAAAAAAGCGAGATCATAACGATTTTTATTAGGATAAACCATTAGGAACCACTGAGCGAAATTTGGAGAATTTAGGATAAACGGTATGGATTTCTATAAAGAACAAACAAACAAACAAACAGAAATATTGCCTTCTAGTTTCAGCTTCTCGCAAATCGGCTTGCCTAAGCCTCTGTGGCGCAAGGCGCGGGCCTCGTATTCCTGGGCAGACTCAGTTTCCCGCGATTTTGCCTGGTTAAGCCTCTGTTGTTCAATCCTATTTTGATGTTCGTCGAGAGTTTCAGCTGCTCGTATTTGACGTTGTTTTTTAGCTTTTGAGCTCACTACTTCTATTGAAACTCGCTTCTTAGGAGGCATTTATAAAAAATAAATTCACCATACATGTATGATGTAAATAAACGTATTGTAATGTAAAAAAAAACAAAAAAACATATGGTTTAAAAATCCCAGAACTCGACGCCTACCAAGGAACGGTCTTACCGGGCCTTGTTGGCCTCTTCAAAGTCAATAAAATGATTTTTTAGGCCGTTATTTCGACTCAAAAGGTCGATTAAAAAAAAAAAAAAAAAACATTGTAAAGCGAGATCAAGACGAATTTTTTAACAATAAAGAATATACCCAGAGATTGGCTGAAGTTATGCAATTTTAACATGGACAGGTGTTCGCACCTGCTATCAAAGAACCACTGAGCAAAATTTGGAGAATTTAGGACAAACGGTATGGATTTCTATAAGGAACAAATAAACAAACAAACAAACAGAATTTCAACTTTATTTATATAGATTTGATTGGTTGATTTTAAGCAATGCTCAATAATGTTTGAATGGTCGATCAATCGGTTCGGAAAACCAACCAATCAAATTCAGAAATGAAAGAGTGGGGGAGAACCTGAGCAGTGTGTTAGTTATTGACGTGGTTTAAGTGCTTGTTTGAACTAACCTTATACATAACCTTAAATAAAGTTTCAACAATAGATTTTAATAAAGATATTAATATCAATGGAATATCGCTACCGTTTTCTGAAAAATGAAACTCTTCTTTATGGTTCCGGCAAAGTTATTGTTGTTTCGACCCCGTACTTTGAAAATTTTGCCAAGAAATAAAACTCAAGATCATTTTTATGGTTTGCTTAAAAGATTTTTTTTATAGATTTAAGAAGAATAAGCGCATTAAACACCGATGACATTAAAAAATTCTAAATGTATGTCTAAACGACGGATGGACAGCATAATCATAATACCTCAAAATTCATAGAATTAAAAGAAAGGCCGAGCATTAATAACCCTTTTTTTAAAAAGATTCGTAAAATCGTAACCATTATTGTTTTAAATTAGATTTTGATTTCCGACTTCCATTCGCAATGCACATTAAAAAGGAATTCAATACTTCCTGGAAAAGCTCATTTTCAGTTGACCTAGAGGCCTTAACAAAGGATTCAGACACCTCTGCTTCCAGATACACTCGATCACTGTCGGATATTAATATACAATGTAATCATAAAATCTTGTGCGGATTCTTCCCTCTGGAGAGACACTTTTGTTATGCTATCCAGATTACTATTATTGGTTTTTAATTATGTTTCTGCATTGAGGTGTTTAGATGAAAATTGCTATAAGTGCCAAATTATTGATTTTGAGATAACAAAAGACTATTAACTAAGCTTAAATTTGGTTTGATAATTAAGAAAAATATTATGGATATGTCCATAATATGGACTTATTATTATCCCGGTCATGAAATAAATACGTCCCGCTAAAAAAAATCAATAGTATTTTCTTCCATCTATGATGTTTAATTGTCTCATTTTTTTCTTTAAGTTACGATAACGTCACTAGCTGGTGGCACTCGATAAGAGAGTCTAGAAACAAAAATCTTAAAGATAGTCATTTGTCAAGAATTGTTTCCATTTCGAGGCAGTCATATTCTCAGATACCGAAATAACAAACGTATATGTTGTGTATTATATTTCTCAATAAAACTGGTCGAAAAACTGCCAAAATATCAACTGTTCAGTGGCATACCTACGTCATCTTGAAGTTGCCGGAATCATGTTATAGCGGAGCAAAACTGAACACCTCCTCTCGGAACACAGATGTATGTTTGTAATTAACAAGTACCGAAGAAAATATTCCGCAAAGGAAAAAGATTGTCATTGTGGAAAAAAAGTTTTATGTGTCTTCCCGATGGAACATTGGTCTTTACAAAAAATCAAAGTAGACAGGGCGTTGAACGGTGTGTACGTACCGCAAACGATTTTGATTTCCTGTGCATATTCATAAAAATTGAAAATGTGACTATTATAATACAATGTTGATTAAAATTGATATAATTATAATATAAAGACCCGGGATAGACGAACGTGGTATAGCGCTACCTGGGCGGGCTGACTTTTATTTCGCGCGGGACCCACGGAATAGATCTCGTCCTTCCCACCAAGGATAGAAAAACCATGAAGAACAAATAATGAACCAAACTCACTTGTAGTGTCTAAAGAGTGGTACCGAATAATAAAAAAAAAAAAAGACTTAGAAAACCCGAAATCAGTTCAAAATGCATTTAAAATCTGTATAAAAAAAAGCATATCGAATTTTTTTTATAAATCAACGCATTGCTTCCTTTCCTTCCGCCTTATATTAGAAGTTACTTTCCGCCACTAAAAAGCATGAAATAAAAAACATTTTATGAAAAAAATTCAACCAACAACGAAAACTAGGAACAAGTAAAAATAAATGCACTGAAAAGTATGAAATAATTACCTTCTGATTTTTATGAATATGCAGCAAAATTGAAAATGGTATGAAAAGCGGAAAAATGCATTAAAACGGATAATTTTATTTTGATTAGTACGAATACATCCTGACTGTTAATAAAAATCATTACATTAAAATATTAAATACCATGTTCAATACATCACAATCTTTTCGGAGGCGGCGCAAAATTTAAAATTGTTAACACTTAAAATTAGTAAAATCTTAAAATTCCCTATATACTTTCTATTTTGCGCCGCCTCCGAAAAGATTGTGATGTATTGAACATGGTATTTAATATTTTAATTTAATAATTTTTATTAACAGTTAGTATGTATTCGTACTAATGAAATTAAATTAACCGTTTTAATGCATTTTTCCGCTTTTCATACCATTTTCAATTTTGCTGCGTATTCATAAATATCAGAAGGTAATTATTTCATACTTTTCAGTGCATTTATTTTTACTTGTTCCTAGTTTTCGAAGTCGGTTTAATTTTTTTTATGAAATGTTTTTTTTCTGATATATTTTTACCAGATGAATTAAAATACTATTTGATTTGATTTATATTGTAACACAATTATGTCGGATTAAATAATTCTTTTGGCGAAATATTACGCTTCAAAACGTCAAACAAACAATAAGAGCTCAAATTAGTGACAACGTTACAAAAAGTAACTAGAACAGTGACGCAAAACTAACTTTCTGCTTCAATTCGAGAGCAACGCTAAGCCACATTTCAGAACATGTGATAACATACTCATACAGTTATATAACTGGAACCTTAGTTGTGACAGAAATAATCATCTGTTTTCGTTTCAAGTCACATTTCCCCGGCATTCAAACAATACATGAAATGGTATTTAACGTGGTCAATATTAAAGTTTATAAGGACCATTAAGTAATTTTTTAACATCATAGTTATATTTGTAATTTATACCAGGTATGGTAGTATTATTTGAATATTGAGATTATTTGATACACACTTTTTTAAAATGCAATAGATATATGAAAGAGCAATAGATGCCCATCTCCGACAACCATAGTGCATATATACGCCTATTGTGAAGCCCTATCATTGAAAATACGAGTTGAATATCCTAGGAGAGTCTTTCTTTAGGAAAAATCGTTATTTCGATATCCCTTATTTAAGTCAATCGCTACGTGAGCTGGTTTCGAACCCATTCTAGTCCTTACCCCCACGTACTGTAAAGAATAGGGAATAAAAAAAAAAAAAAAATAATTTCTTTTTCTTATATGCTTTCCCGACTAGAGTATTTCTTTCCAAGAATGCCATGAAATATTTTTGTAGATGTAAAAATGAACTGAAAAAGTAGGAACAGCACGTAGAAATAGTAAACTTGTTACGCAAGGATTGTTAAGACCTAGTTTCTAATCCCAGCCTCTATCAAGTAAGTCGGAGTGATTCTAGACTCTAAGACTTCTAGATCTTGTCCTAGTAGCTAATAGAAATCTTATCTACTTCTTGGCGATTTAAATGCATCAGTTCCTTACAAGATTGGTGAGCGGACCCCAAGAGACGTTTGAGAAGATTGACGTTTCTAGCAGTGCTGTAAGTCTTTCTTCACTCGAATTGGACACTAATTCAGTAAACTTGAATTAGTAACTAGATACTATACAACTCGTTAAAGATAAAAATTATAGCGTGATACCTCAAGAATTCCATCATGAAACATTGCACAATATTAGTAATTTGTTATAGATGCTTTGAGTAATATAATTTTTTTTAAATTTAATTTAAAAATACCAATTTTAGATTATTTAAGCTTATTTTTAAAAAATATAAAGGCAACCATTAAACTTTCAAAGCCGACACCAATTTTTTCCTCGAAAATCGTACATATTTTTCCTATTCAAACGGGATTAAATTTTCCAATTAAAACAAGAGAAAATTAATTTTTAAAAATTAACAATCTTATTAGGATTGTAATAATCCTTAAAAAAATAAATTTCAATGATGATTTTATTTTTAAAAAATCATATATATATATATATATATATATATATATATATATATTAAATATTATATATTTGATGCACATTCCTATCCTAAATTTTCTAAAAATTTTAGTACCATTACATGTTTCACTTGCGATTGGAAATCTGTTCCATTATTTCGAATGATCACTTATTTACGATCATACCAATCCCAGTAGCCATGATTTATTTTTTTTTTAGAATTCTATAGTTTTATAAAATAATTTCCTAAATCTTTTCATAATATATAAAAAAATATCTGTTGTTTTAACTGCGATCGTAAACGGATTCCTTTCATTTTAAAACGAATAGGAAATTTATTAGGAGTTCAAAAAATTAGATAATAATTTCCCAGTCCGAATTGGAAGTGTATGTCGCGCGAGGTTATCACCCTAAATTATGCAGCCATACCTCTTTTTTATCGAACCTATAGTTTGGTGTGCTTTGATAATAGGGACTAATAAAACTAAAACAAGAAAAATTAATATAACAAAAATAATATAGACTTTTGTTAAGACGCCATGCATTAAGATCTACGTTGATTTTAGTCTGATTTTTAACACTACGAAAAACTCAAATAATCACTGTAAAATCCCGCCCGCTGTTGCATATAAACTTAATGCATTCCATGCTAATCTATAACGAAAATGAAGGAAGTTTGTGATAGCGAATAGTGTTTTGTGGTGACTTTAAAGTCACATTCGTCTTTTAGGTGTCAAAAT
This sequence comes from Aelia acuminata, assembly GCA_911387785.2. NCBI lineage: Eukaryota > Metazoa > Arthropoda > Insecta > Hemiptera > Pentatomidae > Aelia > Aelia acuminata. Next base: position 45,241,781 of record OU426984.1, read on the forward strand.
AGTTCAAACAAACTGCATCTGAAATCAAAGCCCTTCTGATTCTTGAAAAAAAATATACATTTTTCAACCGGCAAGGGCAAATAGATTTGATTTATGTGTGCAAATACATTTTAGAATTTTGCTGAAAATTACCGTTTTGGATTTTTAAAAATAATTTAGCTACTGAAATGATTGAAATAAAACGGTTTAATATGTATACTAAGTAAGGAAAATAATAATAATATTATATATATATATATATATATATATATATATATATATATATATATATATATATATATATATATATATATATATATGTATTTGTAATCTAATAAGCTAGTACTGCCTCATATCGGGGTCACCTGTGGTACAGTGGTTAGCATGACAACCTACAATACTAAAGGTCGCAGGATCGTGTCCCGCGGTGACCATTGGCTTTTTTAATGGGAGTAAAAAATCCTTGGTCATGCTGTCCCTCGGATAGGAAGTAAAATAGAGATCCCGAGCCTGTACGATGTCAGGTACTCGTTTAAGACTCCTATCCTAATTATACCTGGATAGGCAAAATTTAGGACTCCCAGTGTAGCATCGTCCGATTAGCCTTAGTGGCATAAGGTGACGTTAAAAAAACCAATAGGCCAAAAAAATTGCCTTATATTAAATAAATCAAATGATCTGAGAACCTGTGATTTTGACCATTGTTTGACATGGAATTACAACAGTGAATTTCTTTTGTTGTTGTTTTTTTCTAGTGAATCGTAGATTTGTTAGGCGTATGTCTTTTAGGGTTTTAATAGTTTTGTTAAAGTCTATTGTATCTGCCTAATGATAATTTAGAATTTAAGTTTTAATAAAACAGATGTATATATGATCATTACATATCATAGGAGAACTTAATTTTTATTCACACATAGAAGTAAGTATCGGAAACAATTCGCTCTAAGTCAATTAATTAACTGTTATAATAACCCATGAGTGGCATCACTTCGTCAAAGTTAAACGACGTTGAAAGAGAAAGTAAATTAATCAAACGCTGTACAATTAGTCACTAATTATCACTCTTCTTTGTACAAGCTCACTAATAAACCATGAGGTGGCTTCATCAAAACCGGGGAAGAGGGAATATCCTACCTTGTTTAAGCAAATAATAAACAAACAAAATACTTTTACGGGGATGTTTAAGGTGTTCTTTTATTGTTATTAACTATATAAGCTTATACAAAAAAAAAAAATTAATGAAATTCTTAGTGACGTTAAACTAAACTACGATAAGTATACGAGTATATCAAGCTAAATCATAGCCATTTGTAATTAAACGTTGTATTACATGTATTGTATGTACAGATGTTAGTCGTAATGGTTTAACGCGCATTCTCCGCATGTGTTCCCATTTATAATTTTTTGTGTTGAGTTAAACAACTTTTTGCAACTAATAATAATATCTTTTTTAATATATCTACAGAATTTCACAGAAAACTAAAATGGTTATAAAATATTGTTAGTTGTAGTTATATGTAGTTGTGACCATTGAGAAATAAATCTTTCTATTATATAAAAAAAGTTGTTAGCGCTGGTGTAATATTTTATTTTAGATTCCCAAATTTTTCGAGAAAAAAGAAGTTAAAATGCTAGGGATAAAGACTTCGTGAAAATAAGTAATTATTTCTTTTACGAAAATTTCATTATATAAATTTTGATATAATTTATAAAAGGGAGGTTGGTTAGCCATTATATGGTCAGAAGTTACCACACTAAATAAATTTATATAATTTAAGTTCTTTAGTAACTAACACTGTTACTTCTTGACTAGAAAGTGTACACACAATATATTCAAACTCCAGGAGGTTACCTATATGCAAAATATTATTTTTTTCCTATACCTAACTAAATATGTTATATTTTTGAGTTGATACGAGGTTAAGCGTTACAGTTGATAAAACATTTATGTATAATATATCCGTATACAAATTAGGAAGATATTTATTCCATTTGAAGTTTTATTTGATACTATTTTTTAATGCATCATAAGATTTTTGATCGGTCTAATATGCAAGTGCGATGATTTCATAATCAAAGATTGAATATTTTTTCGAATTTCTAAAATGCGCAAGGACCATTTTTGAAAATTTATGGTTTGAATTCGGAAAAAGTATGTTTTTCATTGGCCATCGCGTTTATTTAATGCAGGAAACTATTTTTCGTTTGATTTTTCGTTTATTTTTTTTTTATTTTACCCGTTCGTTTGATTTTTCCTTTATTGTTTTTTCCCTTTTTTCCGCATCATAGCCTTATCAACGCAATTGACCGTTGTGTTTAAGTAGAAAAAGGACATACTAAACACGAGGCAAATCCGTTATAAAAATGAACGATTTTATTGAAAAAAATCTTCAATCTTTCTATTTATTTTACAGGAAACAACGAAAGGAAGGGTGTTGAATTGGATGATGTTTTTTCTAGATAAATCTATGGCCACTAGAAGACTTTTATTTACGTTACAAAAAATACAACGTCACACTAAGCCACTTCTAAGCGTCGACGGGTTTTGTTAGCTTAGTATTAAAGTGGACCTCTGATACTTGACAACCATGTCGAATTTTTTCAGAAGTGATTGAGTAGATTCATACTGTGTAGTCAAATAAGATTCAGTTAAAAACATTACACTAGGATCGAACGAACTTGGGCGAATCATACAACATCGGGTAATATTCCTCTTTTATTTTCGATAACCGATATCATATTATTACGATACCTTGTGGCAGTTTTAGTATCTGAGGGAATCTATCAATACAGCGATGATTTAAAGGGAAAATAGTACGAAAATTTTGCTCTAAATTCGTCTGACCATTCCTGCACGCTCATTTTCCATAAATCAGTAATTGGTCATTATTGTCCCTCATTATGCAGAAAGACCCTCTGGCTGGCCTTATTAGCATTGAGTTGGCGATTCTATGACAAACTGCAGTCTCGCTGTTTGGTTCTTCCCACCTTATTTCCCCATAACCACCAATTTAATTTTAATAGAGTAAAAATATCTCTAAGTTTGCGAAATCATATCACATATCGAGAGCAAAAACGCAGGACCTCTTAACTAACATGTCTGACGAAATTGGTGTTTTGATGCAGTTCTCGTTATTTTTCTGAACGCCATCTATTTACGAGAGGAAATATTATTATTATTATTATTATTATAATTTATTATTATTATAAATATTATTATTATTATAATTCCTACAAAAATTACTTACTTGTCAAAATTAAAAAAACAGTCGCGAAAACTTCATACATACTTTATAGAAACAGTAACTTAACAGTAAGTAACGGTAATTTTTGAAAATCCTAAGTGAAGTATTATTATCATCACATCATTTATATATTTGACATTACTAAGGCCAAAAAAATATTTCAAGTTCAAAAATTAATGCCGATCAACATTTTAAACAATTTTTTCTTCCCCCGGAAATACGATTTTTGAGATACGAGGTCCTGCGTTGTAGCCTTCGATATGGTATGTGCAATAAGGAAGTGTAGGGATCTCTTTTCCAATATTATTTATTTTTTCAATTAACAAAACGTCTCTTTAATATAGAATAGTTGTGTGGTGGATTATTCATACATATATATACATGGGAACTACGGATATTAACATAAATGTATGATTCTGGAAGACCAAAATTAGCTTATTGCAAGTTAATTTTTAAATAAGCCAGCCAAGAACATTGTTTCTGTATTCTGTAATAAAAATGGTAATAACTATTAACGTTGCAGATTTTTTTCTATATTTCTCATTTTCAGTTTGGCTTTGACTGTCATACATGGTTTCTGTAAGAGCATATTTGTAATAAAATTTTCTATAGTGGAGGATTTGATCTCGTGTAAGGAACACCATTAACTAATCATAAGCTGATAATTTACAACAATAAAGAAAAAATAGTGAAGCGGGGTAGCTCACAGGTAAGGCAGTGAATTGCTGTGCTCAAGGTCCCGAGTTCCAATTTGGCTTGGCTCAGGATATCTTTACTATTCTGCTACTGTTCGTCCCGTGGGCCGAGAGACCCTCCTGGGGCACACCCAGCCTCTATAAAGTGAGTCCCTTATTAAAACATTATGGGGGAAAACCTGGCGGTTGAACAGTGCTTCCTTACATGGTACTACAACCCATCATGGGTTTTGGGGTACTTTTACAGGTTTTTTTTTTTTTTTTTTTTTTTAAAGATAAAATAACTTTTAAATAAATTATAAAAGTAATAAAAAACAAAACAATTAAAATAGTACACGGAATAAGTGGTAATCCGTAGATCCCATCATGACGACAATTGAGATGGTAGCTGAAAAAATTATTAACATAAATGTATGATTCTGGAAGACCAAAATTAGCTTATTGCAATATGACTTTTAAATAAGCCAGCCAAGAACATTTTTTATTCTGTAATGAAAAGGATGTAATGATAAAAATTATCCTGTAATGTAAAGGATGGAATGGTAATAATTATTCATGATGCAGATTTTTTTTTCTATATTTATCATTCTTAGTCCGTCAAAGTTTCTTTAAGAACATATTTGTAATAACTAACATTTCTTACAGCGGGGGATTTGGTCTCGTGCAATAGACATCACTAACTAATCATATGCAGATAATTCACAACATAATAAAAATAAAATAACTTTAATTTAAAATAACATTTATTTTTAATTTTACGGGCCGGTACCAATATTTAGTCTGATATGGGCCCCACAGATCATTCTATAACAATTGATCCGGGATTGATACAAAAGTGTAACCGTCCCACGCAATCTTAGAACCTTTTTTTCAGTGTCTGGTTTGTTTCACGTCACAATGTAGTAAACGAAAAAGATTTGATTAATTGTAATTAGTTTAAACAAAACTACATTAATCATGAATAGGAACTACAGGAATCATGAATATATTTGAGCGTCTTGCGTGAGTCTTGGTTTTAGCCTACTTGGTAAAATTTGTTTTCCTATTTCAAAAGATACGATTCCTTTTTCTGTCAGTAACTGGCATTGAAATTGGGTGAATCTTTTTAATGAATCTATCTATTGTAACTGTTTTTCGTTTTCTGTAGAATTCGTAACCACTAAAGGGCATCCATCATCTGCGATCCTCAGAAATTGGTTTTTGAAGGATTGTGGTTTTGTTTTACGAAACTTCTGACGATTGCAACTTTTATTACTGAACTAGAATTAGAGCAGTTGAGTAAGCAGTGTTTACACTGAAACATTCTTATCGTTTCTGTTTCGAATCTTGGAGGTGGGGGCTAGCTAATCTAACTTACAAAGAAGAAAGAACTAAAATTGGAACGGTCTACTAAGCGAGAACATCAGTCAGTCAATGTTGAACCAGAGACAGGTGAGGCAAGAAAATTAAATATGTCAAGAGAGAGAAGCAGATAGGAGCTAATCTGTAAGATCGGTTCATTAAAGTGATTGTATTAAACGGCGGTTAATCGGGGCTGTAGGAAGGGCGGGGGCATCCATCATGCTCAGATCCTATCTCCGATCCGATCCCACCTTCCCCTGCTACGATCAATTCCATCCATTCCGCCCTCTTACGATATTGTTCCCCAGGCGCGGGGAGTCTTCCCAACGTCGATATTCTCTATTTTCCTCGGCTGACAATATCCATTTCTCGAATTATTCGTAAATAGATTTAAAGATAAAAATCTTTGGCTTTAAAAAAAAAAATAAAAAAAAAAATAGTGTAGCATATACTATAGAGGTTCATTATATATCAAATCAACGAGGGTCTGAACCTTAAGGTCTTGGATTTTAATTATTTTCCCATTATTAGTTGCATTAATGTAAAGAAAAATACGAAATTTCAAATTTTTTGGACCTTCGAGGAAGAGTTTTTGAGATAAACATTGTTAAAGTGATAAAAAAAAAAAAAAAAAAGGAAAAACGGTGCGTTTTTTAAAATTGTTTGAATTATGTCTCGAAATTTATTCAAGCTAGAAAGATGAAACAGATATTCTGTGCTGTTTCTAATGATATACATCATGACTATATCCTAAAAACACAATCCTCTTAAAAAAATAAATTTTCGAATTTTGAAAATCACCGCTTTAGATAAAAAAATATATATATAATTTATTCTATTTTTTTTCTAAAAGTGTGCTAAATTTTAAAGTGGGAAAACAACGGGTTCTTATGATAAAAAATATTGACGCATAAAACTGCTTTTGAGAAATATTTTCTCGGCTAGGAGGCTTAAAAACTATTTATGCAAGAACACTGGAATAAGCGTTTTTTTATTTTTAGTTTTTTTCATTTTTCTCTGCCCTCTCTTCTAATAATCAACATGACCATGTTGATCAAATGACCAAAACGAAATCACGCATTATATGTCAATATTTTTGATCTTGCGTACCCATAGCCTCACCATTTTGAAATTTAGCACAACCTTTAGCCATCATATGATAGAATAATACATCATTAAAAAAAAAAAAAAAAAAATCAATAAGCGAACTTGTTTTGTTAGTTGTTTATTTTTTTAACGTCCTTTTATGCTACTAAGGCTAATCGGACGATGGTACAGTGGGAGTCCTAAATTTTGCCTATCCAGGTATAATTAGGATAGGGATCTTTAACGAGTACCTGACATCGTACAGGCTAGGGACCTCCATTTTACGTCCTACCCGAGGAACGCATGACTAAGGATTTTTAACTCCCATTAAAAAATCCCAGGGCCACCAAAAAGGTTACTTTTTCCAAATTAAGAATATAAGATTGTAGGTTTTTTTTTTATTTTATATGCTACCAATGGGTAGCTTCTCATCATGCTACTTCATGACATATTTTTTTACTAGCTCATTTACTAGATAGATTTTGTAAATACAGCTGTAAATTTCAATAAATAAATAAAATTACATTTCATATGTTGTAAATCAGAATTAAGTGCAAAGAAGATTGAAAAAAAAAAAAAAAAAACAACGCCTGTTCTAGTAGTATTCAAAATGTATTTCTTCGAAGTCAAAATTAAACTTAATTACGATAATTCAAAAAGACATCATATTTTTACTGCATGGAATTTCTCAGAGCACTAAAATAGATTATTTTTTTTTATTGAAGACTTGATTATTCATGTTTCCCAACAAACTTCTTCTGACCTGAGAATGAACTATTCCACGTTTCCTTACGAACGGATCCAATTAGATTGAGAGATATAAATATACATTCAATATTTTCCTTCATCCTGTCCCCATGCGATCCTGGGTGGAGGGGAAATGGTAAGAACTGATCCTGGTAGCGATGTTCAATATGTGCTAGACCTACTTCGCCATTTCGGGCAAATCCCCGGCCTCGCGGTTGGAGCACGAAGCCGCCCGGTATAATGTCCCTTAGACCTAGGGATTTATGGTCAGCTACAGCCTCCCCCCCCCCCCTCAACCCTCATCCTACGTCTCTCTCTCCCTCTTCCACTATTATCAATATTTCTCTTTTCTTCTTCTCTTATATCTTCTATTATATTTCACGAAAAATGGTATCCCATCATACCTCCTGATATACGATCTACGTCTATCCCTCGTCTGGTACATAAAATAAAAAATGTACGCAAGAAAAGAAAGTATTCTATATTTCCAAATATCAAACCTAGGAAAATACTAAAAAATATTAACTTTATTGAAGGTTCAAGTGGATGAATGTGATAAGCAACTTCTCTGGATGCATTATTACTCCTATGTAATAAGATGTTAAGTTACATACTTTCAAAATTCCCAAAAATTAAAAATCTATTGAAAGTGGCTTATAAGATTTATTTTTTCGATACTTCAGTACTTCTGTAATTCTGCTATTTGGAGTGAAGGCAAATTAAAAAAATCGAAGATCATAAAATTCGTTCTAGCCGCGCTTGATTTATAAATAGTGTAAATATTTACAAAACCCTGCGTCGTTTTGTTTATCTACCATAGATGAACTGATGTTGGAAGTCAGAACCTGATAAAAAGCACATTTTTATGCCCCGCAGACCTTGGGGATCTTTAGCCGCTTCAACTAGTCTTTTCCACCTCAGCCTACCTTGGGCGATGACTTTCCAATTCACCGCTTAATGTTCCTCTTTGATTATGTCAGCCAATCTTTGCCCCCTGGCTGTCGGGTACCGACCATTGCTGTAATCATCGTCATTTTTAAGGAAGCCTGCTTCTTACCTTTCATATCGCGCTACCGATTGTTAGGTTCCCGCTATGATCTTTTCTTTACACTTTCTTCTCTGAAGTCCTTGCTCATCATCCCTACAATTGTCCTTAGCACCTTCCGTTCGAGCCTTTTAATATTTGCTGGTAAGGTGCAGGTCATTTCGCACCCATACATTGTTGTTTGGTGTGTTGTAGACCCTGCTTTTCAGTTGGCGACGGATTTCCCTAGACCCGAGGACTCGTGAAACCGAGAAGAACGCACGATTGGCACCGGCTAATCGTTGATCTACCTCTGTTAGTTGGTCGTTTATTGAGGTTACAGTAGATCCGAGGTATTTGAAGTTATCTACTTTGGGGAAGGTATAACTTCCCAAACTTATATTGTCGATCACGAGTAGTTGCTGTGTAGTGGGGGGTTAATTTATTATTGTTTTCAATTAAGGAGTGATTACTGATTTAAAGGGATGCCATAGCATTTTATAGATAATGCCCAAACTGATAAAATATTTACTTCCCCTGATTACATACAATACCATATAATAAAATAAAAATATGATTCCCCTTTTATGAATCAAAAGATAATAGACTTTCCAGAATTGGATTCCTCTCTCAAAGGCATATGTGGGGCAATATAATGTTGCATGCTTATAATATGAAGATATATATATGATTAAAATAGATAAAAAACCGCATACGCATTTATGGTAATATTACTATTAATAATAAAGAAGCAGAGGTAAAAGATTCGATCACGTCTAGGACGGCCCCACGGTTAGCTCAGTGGTAAGAGCGCCGCAACGTAGATGCGGAGGACCTGGGTTCGATTCCCGGCCGTGGTCGAATCTTTTATCTTCTAATAAAATAATTTAAAAATTATTAAAACAAAAGACCATAAATAAATACATAAAGAAAAGAATGTATTAACTATTTGTTTATTAATGTTAAAGCAAAGTAACAAACATATTTATTTATTATGTATTTTTAAAAGAATTAAATGAGATTTTAATGAAATTGATGATTAACACTGTCATAGCTGACAACCAATACAAGAACATATTTTAGACAAATAAAATATGTATGATTAAACCAAATGCAACAATAAACTATAATTACTATATTACAAAATCATCAAAAGTATATACATATTGGGTACTCATCTAGATACTCCCAGGATCTATGACAGCTCTCTCAACTATTGTAACTTCTGATAGAGCAATTAACTGATAGCGCCAAATGATGAAAGTAGTTTGGAGTCTTGTCATCTTGACAATCATTGTTACAGCACTAACTTAAAACACTTTCTTAAAAATCCTCAAATACTCTTTTAGGCTCACCATGGATTACCATGTTAATTAAAAAAAAATCACTAATGATACATTTTTATGTCCCGAAGGGACAGTCTATCACTCACTCAGGACTATCCAAAGTTATAACCAACAGTACATGTTAACAGTACGAAGTCACATTCAAGAGTATCCCACTGGAACATCCCATTTCTCACCTAAAGAATGGAGGGGGAAATATTTCTCCACTGACGAATTTATTAAAAAGGCATTTAAATGAAAACAAAATTGATATATTTGTAGGTTCTCTATCAGGGAAAACACCTGTAAACTTTAATTTGCATGGTTCTTGTTATTAAGATAGTAATTGATGAAAAACAGATAGCGTGGGGACTATATTCTTTTTTAACGGCTTTTATGTTAGCGGTCGAAACGTCTATTCCCTGGTAAACAAAAACAGGATGTCTTGAATTTAGCACATTATCTCCCTAAAAAAGGAACCGGGAAGGATATTAAGTTTCCTCACCTAGTCCTTCTACTAATTTAGTTATTAATTAAAATATTGATCAGCTGATTTTAAATTTAGACTCCTTATTAAAAATGAAAAATTTTGATATCCAACAAGATATATTTTATTTGATTACTTATTAAGTTTTCTAATTGGTAAGTGGCTCTATCATCAGCTATGACAATGATATAAGACTATTTTTACTACTTCTTAACCTAATACATAGCACTATATTATTTTGATTAGCTTGTAAGCCGATGTCCCTCGCTAAAGTAATCAGGGAACCAGCGACGCAATAAAAAATTAATCTTTCAGATCAATAAAAAAACATTTTTTTTTTTCAAAATGTATCTTTGATTTACTGAAAATGTGAGAAATGCCACTTTCTTCCAAGGACTTTTCTTCTTAATTACTACACTATTGCACAAAAATATTCGATTGTCATTAAACTATTGGAAGGTGCTGAGTACATTCCCGCAAAGGTTTCTGGCATAAATGTTACAATTAGTAGGTCTTGGGGGGGAGTGGTTTATTTATTATTTGTTTTCTAGTTTATGTGATTTCAAAGAATTTTCAAGCACCGGTGATTCTTAGGCAAAGTATTAGGAGTTTAATGCTACAAAAAAATAAATAAATAAAAAATAATATTGAGGGATAGTATTTTAATGATGGGAGGGTTTAATTTTAATTATTACAGGTTTTTCCAATTTCGACATTATTTTTTCATAGAACACACACACCTATTATACCGTAAATTTTTCTCAGAAATTTTATAATGGGTAGATAATGTAGTAGAGAGGGCGGGGGATTGGTGAATCCGTAACTTTTTACTGCTTTATCCGATTTAAAAGAATTTAGACTAATTGTTTGTTCATAGGTCTAATAGTAGTGTGAGTGAGATTTATCATAAATTTCATTGTGGAGATTCTTTTTTTTTCTGTGTTAGCAGCAACGCATGGTGAGTAACCTTCTTTGTAAGGAAGGCTTCTGTATTGATCATGGGAACATTATGAAGTGTTATTTTTTCACTGCTGCTCCACCTATATTTACATTTATTCCTTATCATATTGTTACAAATAAGCATAATCTATAGCATTGCAGGGGCATTTGGTGACTGCATTAGAAACGTCAGTGGGTTAGAACTGTCGCAGGCAGCCGACCCCTCCTCCCACCACCACGTCCCACAATGAGCGGTCAGCTAACAGCCTCAGATCCTATTAGCCTCGACACCACCTGTTACCGGAGCGGCTCAATAGCATCTAGTTGAGGTGTAGCGACAATAGGTGTAGAGTAATCAACTTTGTCACTGTCCAACTAGCTAATGTCGTTGATCGGAAGGAAATAGAAACGTAGGATGCCAAGGGTTATGTCAAAAATATAAAGGAAAAGCAAGTAAGAATTTATATGTACGAAGTAACCAACAAACCCCGATTTCGAAGGATTACTACGGTTCCTAAACAGGGACATGTCCTATCTAGTCACCAATGTCATTGTATAGATGTGCAAGAAACTGTATTTTCATGAATCAAAATGAATCAAATGTCAATAATGGTTTTACAAGAACAGAAGCTATTCAAAAATTATGTCATGGAACGTTTTATATACAAGGCGTAAAGTTTGAACCCATTTGCACATTTCAAGTAATCTTCAGTGAGTCCCACCTTATCGCTAGCTAGTTTGATAAAATACAAACTAAATGACCAATGGCGGGTTAAATGTTGTTTTAGGCTTCCATGGTCTGAATCCAAAATATGCATTTCTTCTTAAGAGTTGGACCACGTAACAGATTTTTCAACTGCCAAGCTTTCGCCAATCTTGCTGTGGGCTTCTTCAGGGCCAATACAAGAATGATTCATTCTTGAATCCCTTTTTAAGGCTGAAAAGCAAAAAAAAAAAAAAAAAGTAAAAATAAAAATCAAGAAACGCTTTTCCTATCGTGTATAATGTACTCGCTATTAAGACAAGATATCTATTAAGATAGATTGATTATGAGATCTACAATTATTTTTTTTGCCCGATCCATATCAACCATCGGTTTTCACTGAATAAAAACATCAGTGGCGATGTTTTGGTTATCAATATCCATATCTGTTCGACAGTAAGCAGCAAGTATATCTTATCACAATCGTACTTCGTATTCATATTCTTATCAGGATTCGCCAAAAGGTATCGAACGATGAAAGTAATTTTTATTACATAATTAGAAAATTTAGTCGACTGAAATTCCCACATTTTCGGTACAAAATTAAAAATTCCCGTGTAAATCCTGTACTAGCTACATTTCCCCACGATAGTCACTCTGATATTACACATTGATATGGTGCTGATGTTTTGGCCATGAGAATTATTTACTTAACCATTATCTTAATTAATAAGCACGAAAAGGTTCTCTAAAAAATATTTAGCTAATAGCAGATCAAATGTCATCGAAATGAAGTTCATTCATCAAATTCATCATACAGCCATTAGAGACTGAGAACACCCGGAAATCTGTGTGTAAATTACTTCTTCCCAAGTTCAACGAGTTTTATCGAATCGTACGGTGGAGGAACATATAAACTCAATTGAAGAGAGTGGAAAAGAAGAGGGGCTGTGAGATCTAACCACTCCAAGATGCCTGATAGAATAAATCCCAACTTGCTCTAAAGGACTTGTTCTTGTTGGTGGCGAGTTATCACTGTGGTGTCTGGCCTGGGCTGTTTGGATAAGTAGAAAGTTTTGTTTCGGATATCCCGGTTAGGGGGGGGGGGGAAAGGGAGGGTTAGGGGGCCAAAGGGGTTGGTGGGGGGGGGGGGGAACAACTTTCTGGAATTGGAATCTAGCCACCGCAAACAATCTCTAATTGGTCATCATTTAGACTTACTCAACTCTCCCTATGGCTAACGTGCTCCTAGTTTGTTATTGTATACTGTAATTGCATAAATAAATCGTAAACAGAATTTTAAGACAATTAGTAATAATTTTTAAAAAAATATTACTGATTGATATTTAGTTAATTACTAAAATTATTGTAACATTGATACAGGTTTAAATAATTTTATTTACTTAAAATTGCAATACAAATATGTCTAGCAAACAATAAGAACTCTAATCAATAACAATGTGACAAAACAGTTGAATTTTAACTTAAGAGCAGTAAAAAAAAGTAACTTTAGGGGAGAGCGTAAGGTTGGTTGGCAACAGGTTTCACTTTTTTGATTGTTGAGTCGTTCCTGTTAATATAATCCCAAAAGGGCTGACACCACTGTAAACCCCAAGTATTAGAGTACTTCAAGTATTTTTATCAACACATAATATTTAACACTATGATCATAGAAAATGTAAGAATTCGACAAGTCAGAGTATGCCAATTAATCCCCCAAGTTGGGCAGGTTGGCCTAGAAGTTGTTTTTGTTTGGCAATCTCATTCAAGTACTGCCTGACACATATTATTGTTATTAAGAGCTGCACTATAATGATATAATAATTTGGATATATTTTTAACTGCTATTAAGGGAAAATAGAATGACAAATGGCTGCATTTTACCATATTTATTTAAATTGAACAAAATTATATAACATTTCAAACAGCAGAAATTAGAAAAATGTAATGGCTTAGATGCATCATTGCGTTAGAACAATGTAAACAATTTTTTTCATAAAACAAAACGCATTCAACACATCTTCAAAAACTATAAGTAGGATAAATATTTTCTGGCCCTTCAATCGTATCATTAGAAAGTGTCTGTGGTGCACTAGTTTCCTTTTCATGGTAGCCAGGTGTGGCTAGTTCATCAATAAGCTTCGATTGCAGCTGAAGGTGATCTTTAGTGTCATTATCTTTTTCGTTGATCCTAAATATGCCGTTTTAGTTTAGACTGCCGTCATTTTCGGCATAGGAAATATTGCTCTCCTCCTCCTCGCTGGGACTAAAGGCAAGTGGTAGTTTCACCTTCGTTTATGTTTACCTTACTTTTGTGATTCGCTACTGCGCAAACAAACCCCATTTGAAGATAGCCAACTATCCCCACAGGAGAAATCATATGAAAGAAGGCTGCCATGTGTACAGAATCGGAGTCGAATGTTTTGCCATACCTTAAAACCATACTTTCTGATAATATAAAAATTAACTTAAATGTCGTAAAATAAATCAATGAAGCACACTCTTCTGTATACTGTTAGCATCGGACTGAAACCTCAGGACATGACTCCCGAGGTCGAGCGGGTCACATGGTACGATTGTGGCGCCTTCACAACAGATGTGACGGAAATTATAAGCCAAAGGCCAACCTACCCCCTATACCAACCAACCCCGCTCTCCCCTACTGTTCAAGGTTCGAATAACCGACTAGTCGATATCCCAAAGAAATATGGTCTGCTATGGAACCACCTACATAAAATGCCTAGAAAGATACAAAACTCTGATCACGAACTAATTACTGTCACCGTAACACACAAATACAGAACTTTTTAATGTACGTTAACAGGAATAAATGTTTCGGTTTCAAGTCACAATATTTAATTATATTAAGGGCCGCTTTCTCCAAGTTAGTTTAAACCGAGTTTAAATTTAATCCGGATTATCTCTTGGTTTAAACCAGATGTGAGTTTCTTCAAGTCGGTTTAACCTCTAAACTTGGTTTAAACTTAGATTAAGTTAATCCTTCATTTTTCACGGTTTAAACTCTGAATTAGGTTTAAACTGCAAAATATAAACAAACATTTTGTGCGATAACATACTCGCTCTTGTTACTCAAGAATTATTGTTTTGAAATTGACTGAATACTAAAATGGAAAATACACATAATTGAAATTTTAAATGAAATGGAAGAAGAAGATTATGATGTGTTTTTGTTGCCAAAGAGACGCATCAATAGACGCAATCAGTTAATCCAAGAATATTTTCAGAATATGTTAAATCAGTGAAGTAGAATTGAGATGAGAAAAAAATGTTTCTTGCAAAAAAGTGCATTATTTTTATTGTAATTGGTTCATAATTAATATCAAGGTTATGTTGTAAATTATGTTTCCCTTGAATATGTCATAATGATGTAATTTTATTATTATTAAGCTATAATAATTATATATCGCTCAACCTAGATCATTTATTATTAAAACAAAATGATATAATAATAAAAAATTTCAACATTATTTGAAAAAAAATTATGAAATGTAATAGAGGTTATTATTATTCTTGGCATAATAATATATTATAAAGCACATTTTATTAACATACAAATTAAATCTCTGAAAACAGCACCGCTCGTTTCATTGAATTTATTCGCCAATTTCTTCCATTCATCCTCCTTCTCTTTGACAGTGACGAAATCTTTTTTTTTTTGTTTCAAAAATGTCTCTCTTCTCTTCCACAAGAGCCAGAAGAACATTAATTTCACACTGAGAAAAGTTTTTACTTCTTTTTGCTCCATTTTCATATAGCACTTTCACCTTATTTGCTTTTTGGTAAAAACAAAATAATATTTATAAATAATCTTTCCATAACCCTTACATTACCTTCTCTTTCCATAGAAGTTTCAACAAGGAAATGTAAACAAATATGTACCAACCTTTTAAAAAACATAATAACCTTCACATGATT
This sequence comes from Aelia acuminata, assembly GCA_911387785.2. Lineage (NCBI taxonomy): Eukaryota > Metazoa > Arthropoda > Insecta > Hemiptera > Pentatomidae > Aelia > Aelia acuminata. The sequence continues at coordinate 45,257,288 of OU426984.1, forward strand.
AGGTTTAAACCGAGCTTAAACTAAACTAAGGCTGTAGAAAGTGAATCACAGTTTAAACCTCGGATTAAAGATGATCCGGTTTAAGTTAATCTAAGTTTAAACTATATTGGAGAAAGCGGGCCTAAATAAATTAAATCCATCCCTTTACAGATTATTTTGATTACTCGCAAAGGCATGAAAAGAATACATTTATTTTTCGAAACAAAAGGCTTTGAATTCCGATTTTTATATGTAGTTTTTCGCAGGACTAGTTTACTTTGTAGGGAAACAAACTAACATTTCAAATGTTTATCTAATCTAGGTACAGTCAAGACATGAATCGACTAAAGCACAAGTCAATAATGCAGAGTTGGGCAAATTGTAATCAGAATAATGATTCATGAATATGAATAATTGATTATCATAAAACAAATGAAAAATGAATAACCATTATTCATAATCATTAAAAATACTCCGTACTGATTATGAATAATGGTTATTCATTTTTCATTTGTTTTATGATTACCAATTATTCATATTCATGAATCATTATTCTGATTACAATTTTCCCAACTCTGCAATAATGTAAATGCACCGAATCTTACATCCACAGTCTCCAAAAGATATCCACAAGAAAACAAAACATCACTATCACACCAAAGGTTGCTGCCATTTCAAAATAATAGGATCACTATAACTAGTGACATTCATTGATTAAAACATTCATTTGTATTATCACAAAAACAATAAACATAAAATACTTAATTATTAAAAAAAAAAAAAATAGAAAAGATAAGCTTTTTCGTTAAAATGAAAATATGAGAGGATTTCCCGGGAGAAGTGGATCTGAAATATAATAAGAGGAAGAGAAGGAGAGGGTAAGATTTTTTATTTATTTTAGCAGCCATGGCCCCCACCCTTGTGGCTCAGAGACCACCAGTTGACTCGAGGGTGTCTGGCCCAGTCTTTCTAAATACATATATTTTTTTCTTTTTCAGATATCTCAAGCCATTTAGGTTTAACCTCTATCTCCTTATTCGGCATCATAATAAATAAAATATTTTTTCTCTCTCTCATAAATTAGATTTTAATTCGCTAATAAAATAAATATTTTTTTTTCTCTGTCCCACTTTATAGCACAGACACTGCTTTATTTGGTATAAGAATCCTATATAACCTTGGATACTTTCTTCTGGATGTATTATTTCAATGAAGAGACTATACTCCGTTAAATTCATTATTTTAACAACAGAAATCGCCAAGTTTTTGTGGCCAATAGCAATAGAATTTTTTTTATTTATTTGCCTCTTTCGTGGTTTATATCCTTTTAACAGGTATCATGCCTAGACCTAATTTTCATAAATTACAGGACATTGACAAGGGGAAGAGAATAGTGTTGCGTTATCTTTGGCGTCGAGTAAGGCAACGTTTTTTTTTGTTTGTTTGTTTAACGCCACTTAATGCCAAAAAGGCTAATCGGACGATGCTACAGTGGGAGTCCTAAACTTTGTCTATCCAGGTATAATTAGGGTAGGGATCTTTAACGAGTACCTGTACATCGTACAGGCTGGGGACCTCCATTTTACGTCCTATCCGAGGGACGGCATGGCTAAGGATTTTTTACTCCCATTAAAAAATCCTAGGGCCATCGCTGGGCGCGAACCTTCGACCTTTAGAAGTGTAGGTTGCCATGCTAACCACTATACCACAGGTGACCCCCTTTTTTTTTTTTTAACTGAGTCGTATACGTCTCCAATAATATGCCTGGTAAAGCTTCACGTAGAAAAATGGGAAACTTTGCATTAATCAGATATGCGTTTTAAGTAATTATCAATAACATCATTCCCTGATAAATAAGACCCAAGTCCATTGCTCCTTATATTTTGTCCGAAATAGAACATTCTAGAAGGGTCTAGAGGATTCTCGAACATTCTAGAAGATACCAAACATGTACTAGAACAGTTAAGTAACTGTTCTAACAAACAGTCCAGAACTCTTTTCAGTGCTACAGACAAAGTCCTTCGTTACACTGTGTAAGTTTATCCCACGGTGGTCCTATAATTTTTCAAATGTAAAAATATTTGACCATGCCGTCCCTCTGATAGGACGCAAAATGGAGGTCCCGAGCCTTTGCGATATCAGGTACTGGTTAAAGATCCTAATCCTAATTATACGTGGGTAGGCATATTAAGGACGCACACTATAGCATCGTCCGATTAGCCTTAGTGGCATAAGTCACGTTAAACAAACAAACGTATTAAAGTTTGTCTGCTATGGCTATAAGGTAAGATCTTTAGGGTCATCAACCCTTGCATTCAATACTCTTTTGTATTAAAGGAAAGCGTAAACACTATTTAATAAATTATACAGGTTTTTACAAATATATATATATATATATATATATATATATATATATATATATATATACATGCGCACACTCAACATAATAAATTATATTTTGTTAAACAAGTTATTTTCTTTTAAGAAATTTAGCACCGAATTTATTCTACTTTCGTTTTCAATTAAAATGTGTGATCAATGGAGTGCTATGTCTGAAATATAGAAAGGATACTGTACAAAAATGTTTGTCTGTGATCGCGTTACCACTATGGCATTTAGGCATTGTGTGGCCTATTCTCATTCTAGTCAGAACTACTTCCTTACTGCGTCATATATGTAAGTGTTTATGTTAGATGGAGGAAGAGTTATTTCATGACTGTTTTTACGTGGGAACCATTTATAACATTGAATTAAAAAATAAAGATACCAAAAGAAAAATTGATTCTGTGCATGATACCGCTACGCGACCTTTCATGTATCAAGCGTGCGACTGACACAAAAGTTAATGTAATATCGCTATAACAATAAAAACTTAAATAATACGTAATTTCCAGCACATGTTAAATAAATGTCATCATGGAGGTATATGGTGAGACGGTGATGAATAGAGAGCATTCAACGGTAATTGATGAGTTTATAGAGCTATAACTCACTAGAGGATGGTAGTTAATACTCACAGTTGACGTTGAGTATGATTCGCTTACTGACGGCAGGTGGAACGTCATTGCTTGCTATGCAGAGGAATGCACCCATCTGCCGCCTGTCAAGCCGCCAGAAGTGCAGCATGCTACCGTTGTACGTGTCAACTGAAAAGACAAAGGATGCAATTATTTAGTACGAGATAAATAGACAAAACTATCAACAAAGATGTCATAATTAACAATGTAATAAATAGACCAATAAAAAAAATTATAATTATTCTTTAATCCTCATACGAATAGTTTAGTCCTAATCAAAATTAACCGTTAAACCTAACCTTTTAAGCATGGCTTACAGTTTAATAATTTATTATTACCGCAATAGTATAAGTTATTGTAATAACAATATTAATAGCCCAGATATATATTTTTTTAATTTGAGTTCCTGATTTATTCTAATATGCAATTATTGTATGTTGTGTCATGGCGGGTAGCAGCCGGCGTGTACTATGATGCACCAGATAGGGATTGAAATGTGTAATTTAACTTCAAAACTTTACGTAAACTTTTTTTTGGATAATATGAAGATGAAACAAAAAATAATTTATTTAAAATGAGTATCTTTAACAGCTAGGCCAAGGTAATTTGTAAAAATTTCTTCAGTTACATAATATGATATTTTAAAAATATTTCGTAATACATTTTTATCAATTAATTGACTTCAACATAAAGAAATAGGACATCTTATATTTGGAAAAATGATAGCCATTAAGAAAATGCATCCCTTTTTAGATAATATGAAAAAAAATATTTTCACACTTTTACCTCCTAAAGTAGGATTTGCAATTTTTCTTATAAGCCTGTAATAACTCTTTCAACTGCGGATAGCTATATTTCAACCTGCAAAGTAAGATAACAATCCAATAAAACTACGAAGTATGGATATTCTTGGTTTCCTTTGTTTATAGATAAATGCCATTAATATAACGGTTACTATCCCAGAGGTGATTTGACCGCGAATCAGCTCAACCGTTAGGTGTTGTACGATATAATTACTCGATATACAGTGGCCCGATGAACAAAAAGAGGATACCAAGTTAGGTAAGAATAATATATATATGTATATATATATAATATCTTAGTACGTGAGTAAACGTCTTGAAGTTAGTAGTAAAAATCTTAGTAAGGGAAGTTAAATCTGTATATGTATATATATCGTAAAATTAATTGTAAACAAATCTCCTGATTTTCTACATAAAAAAGGAATATTATAAAACAATAATTAAAAATGTTTGTTAAATGTATTGCATATCACACTGAAATACAAAACTTCCAGGTGATATAGCATTCGAAGCAAACGCGTTTTTTGTAAGACCACATTGTTAAACCGATATCATGAAAATAAAAGATACATTTTATTACCTAACTCCCTGATATTGATTTATTAAATACTTTTATAAAGCAATAAGGAATTTAAGGACAGTTTAAAATGAATATTAATACAGTTATTAAAAAGTTTGTGAAAAAATTAAATATTCAACGAAGGGAATGCCTGTTTAATAGCAAAAAGATTGTGTATCCCCTGCCTATTATCCTATTAAAAAGTTACTAATAGAATTTTATCCCACGAAATGAGCTTAATGCTCCGAACCTTTTAGTTCGTAATGCCTTTGTGTTATTTAAACTTTTTAAACAAACTTTGAATATATGTATATGAAGGATAATTTATGCAGAATGTTCGTTTTTTTTTTACTTTAAAAGCTTCTAGATAATCCTAGAAGAAAATATTTATTATTAATAATTATAATGTAACTGCTATTTTTAGGTTGATACTTAGTTTGGTTGCATATAATTATGCAACTGGTCGATAATTATGCATAATTGGTCGCTCTTAACGTTATGAGCAGAAAGGAACGTGGGCTACGGCCCTGAAAATATGAGTAAATATTTTGGAATGATTCCAAGCGGTTGAAATTCCATCCTGTAATAATACGAGGCTCCTTGCCAAAGTCCGATAGCTTCATACGACCGTGATTGGGAAAGCAGAATTTGTGTATTGACAGAATTTCGATAGCGTAAATTTGACTATAATGATAATATTGGTCTACACTATAATCTAAATGGTTGTAAAACATTCCTTGAATTTACTCCATACATCTCAGTACAATGTGAATTATTATATTTATCATAAGAGAACATCAAATATCATATGAAACACAACTGAATTTGCTAAAAATAGCACATATGTTTATCAAATTATAATGATTAGGGATTAAGCAACCTAAATAAATCTTAATTACTTTAGTTTGTGAAAATTGAACTTAAATATAAATGTTTGCAATTTTAAGCATTTTAAAATATATTTCTTATAATATTTGATGTTTTGTTATGATAAAATAAAATAGGAGTAAATTTAAAGAATTTTAAGTGATTAGTCCTGAGGATGGGATAAGGTCTCACGAAACGTCAGCAATGACGTATCATTATGAATAAAAAAAAATAAAAATGATAAAAGAATCACATGGTTAACAAACAAAAAAACAATAGCCAAATGGTTACGTATTTGAAAAAAAAAAAAAAAAAAATCGATGAATTTAACGTCTTCAGAGCAAGACTAACTCTCCAGTCTAGCATTCTTTATATTTAGTCTGAATCAGAAAAGTCTAGAAGGTTCCCGACAAGCTTGGAAGATTCTCGAACGTTTACGAATAGGTACAGGAACAGTTTGTAACTGTTTTAACAAAAAGTCAAGAACTCTTTTCGATCATATGATTTGTTTTTCACGTGGTACCATATTTTAGACTAAGTGTTGTACAACGTTAGTTTTAAATATTTTTACTGTTTTTTCTCTAATGTCAATCCCAAATCTAAGCTTCTTCTGATGTTGTCAAAGACTATGCAATCTAGTAATACTTATTGTAATGTAATGTTACACTACATTAAATATTTCCTTTAATGCAATGTTGAACTACATTGCATGTGGGGGGTTCAAGACCTTTCGGTACGTATGTATTATTTATTAAATAAATAAATTAATATAAAATGTAATCGAATATCAAGCATAAATGTGGAGAATAGAAGTCCAGGAATTTCAAAGCCTCTTTACAGTTTATGGAACGAAGTTTAGAACAAAAGTGCTAGGGGCAATTACAATGGATCAAATAAACTTGCTTACACGGTCAAGATTTTTGATCAATCTTAAGATAAAAATGTTTTAGTTCACTACTACACAATATTTGTTCATAACTATGTAATAAGTTAATAAGTAAACTACAGTTTCATATCAAGATTAATAAAAAAACAGGTTTATACATAAACCGGCGGTCAGATTTTATCATAAACAGGTGGACAGGTTTTTTTTTAAAGTTGTTTCTATAAACTTATCCGTGTAATAATTAAAAATACATTTTTGAAAAATCGAGTCGAAAGCAAAATATGGCACTAAATATGCCACTCTTTTGATTGGTAAAGGGATCCCAGTGGATTTAATGACAATGTCAAGTTTAAATAAATAAGTATGTTAAAAAACGAGTATGTCAAAATTCGGATAAATCGGGAAAAAAAATAATTGTACCTCTAAGTACCTCTACCTCTATGTACAAATATTGTGCATTGCCAGTTTACCTATAGCTATCTCTTACTTAAAATATGTAATTAAAAAAAATTAACTAACTTGTTTGGCGCTTAGTTCACTATGGTTTTATACCAACTAAATGAAGTATTAATAAAATAAAAAATAAAAAAAAACTATAAAAATATTGTTTTTGAAAATGATGATGCGTTCATGTTGGGCATACGCCCAGTTTATGAACAAACTTGTATTTGTATCTGCTTTTTTATTTATTTATTTTTAATTTTTGAATTATCTAATTTTTTTTTTTAACATTTTAAAATAAAATAAAAATATAACCGACGAAAGGATCGGAAAAAGCTTTCAAATCAGCAACTTGATTCTATAAGCGTTGGAGTGGTAATGTCATTCCCCCACTCCCCCTCCCCCTTTATGGTAGCAAAGGCTGAGGGATGGTCAGTGGTGGAATACCATCAATCCAATGCCAGATGGAGCGGATCCATCCATCACTCTTTTACATAGTCGACAACTTGTCACCACTTTAACCCACTCTACAGTCATTTATATAGAGCCGACGCCAGTTTTTAAATTCTGCGTCAGGGAAAAAAATAAAATAAAATAAAAAATATCGCGAATAAAACATGAATCAAAGTGTGACGAGATATTGCACTCTTGACACTAGTATACCCTTGATCTATTCGGCTGGAACAGTTTCCAGATATCCACTCTAAAATACTGTGGTAAAAATATAATGCATGCATGAATGCCTACCGATGGAAAAGTTGGATAAACTAGGTAATAGTAAAAAGTAGAACCAGTCCCTAATCCAGGTGATTATGATGAATAAGATGATTTATCTCTTACCGGACATATGTAGGAAATGGACAAAACTAGAATGAACGAAAATTTATTTGATTTTACATGAGGAAAATGTAAACGGCAACTGCACAGACTATGAAAATACGTGGAAAATAAGTAATAGAAAAGGGACATCCAATTTTGTAACCTAATTTAAATTTTAGAAGAATTTTTAAATTAAAGCAATAGCATAGAGTTGAGGAATCCTGGAAGCAGAAGACTAATTGGTCAATCCTTCCCCCACATCAATAAAAAAAAAAAAAAAAAAAGAAATTGAGAGATTGCTTTTTTACTTTACAGAATGAAAAATCAAAATTATGTGATGGAAACTCAATAAGCTTTTTTCCAACAGTAATATCCAATAGTAAGATTTCCCCTACCCAAACAGTATTCATCCTACGTTTATTCCAAATAGACTAGGACATCCTACAGGATGAAAATAGCAGGAAATACATAGATTAAAATTATGTTGGGAAATTCATTTCAAAATGGAGTAGTTAAAGCATCCTTCATATACGAGATGTTAAAATATTATAGTAGAAGTGAGAGATAGTCAACTGTTCTTCTTCTTTACGATAGGTTAAATGATAGTCAGGATTTTCAGTTTACAATGATATTTATTGTGGTAAGCCATCGTTTCGATCCAACTTATGGATCTTCATCAGGGCTAAAAGATTTTATATATATATATATATATATATATATATATATATATATATATATAAGGTCAATTGTGGTTTTTACATGAGATGGTTTCGAATGTATATACAACCGAAGCCACAGGTGACCCCTTAATTTCTTAACTATTTTAAAGTATTTACGTCCTGAGAATGGGGGTGGTGAGAATGGTCTTCAAATCTATAACGGTTTGCTGTAACGATAAATGACTATCATCACAGCTGGACTCGAATCCGAGGTCTAAGAAATGGCCATGGTACGTTACTCATAGCCATAATAAGATGACAAGACGATGTCTGCGAATAAGTATAATATGTATTTTGCCCTTCATTAAATAAGCATTAATTAATGAAACAACTTGACTGTAAATCAAAATAATAGTAAAGCAGGCTTACAGTGGCTGATGGATGGTTGTATGAAAACACTCAGTCTATGCTGAAGAATTCGCATGTGACATCTGAATAATCAGTAGTCTACAAAAAATAAGTGTTTTCCAGCAATGGTCAGATATCAGATTCTAGTGTGGAAGCTACTAACAAGATGAGCCTATAAAAATGAAACCAGGAAACGCTGCTAGTATTTTATGAAAGCAAAAACTAGGCAGGAAACATATGATGTTACGAAAAGCCAATCTGAGTGGTTAAGGCTGAATTTTCCCCAAAACATCGATACAATAAATGATAATAATAAAGGATCAACATTTAAATAACGATAAGTGATTGTTTACATCCCCTACCTCAATTAATTTGACTAATAATCCATGAAAATTTCAGAAAGTAAAATTAAAAGATCATAACGAGCTTTGAGCAAAAATAGAAAATATTTTTATGAGCAAACAATCTCTTTTTCCTGAAGATCTGAGTTAAATGCACTTAAATCTTAAGAAGAAAAGAGATCATAAATACAAAAGTCCAGGAAAAGTATTGTGCAACAAAAGTAGTAGGGATGGCGCTATATTATCATTTTATAACAAATAAGAATTTACGTTATTACTATATCTCGTTCTTTATACTTATCCTAATCCATTGCAAAGTAGTTTTAGAGGAAGAATAAAGAGGGGTACTTAATAATAAAATAGATACTTATAAAGGTTATAAAATATGAATGAGTTTTCTCATTCTGTTTGACATATTCATGTATGCTTTTATCTAAGATTATATTATATTATATTTTGAACTCTATTTTATTCGAATAATGCTCAATTCCGACACATTTTAGCAGGAGCCATTGAATTTTTTTATTTGATTTCATTGGGTGGCGGGATGGACGAGTGGGCAAGTGCAATCGATCCAAAAAATTTCTTACCGTAGGATGAATATGATTAACTCAATGTTTTTATCTTAATTTTCAAATTTCATTAGATTTTATCCTGAATTAATATATTTAATGAAAGTATGATTTTAATATAAAATGAACGAAATATAAAGAAACCTATGCAAACAAAGCGAAAAACTCTGACTCCAGCTGCTTTCTCTCGGACAAAGCGAGAATATTTGAAGAAAAGAGAATGGAGGGAAAGAGGAACGTAGAATCCTCCATGGTAAAAAAGAAGCAGAGGACGGCTAAATAAAGAAGGACTGGACGAAGAAGATAAGGAGGAAACCGGACTCTAATTAAAACAGAACTGAATCTGAGTAACGTGTTATCGCTCCACCCCGTTGTGTGTGTGTGTGTATTTTAATAACTGTCTTATTCAGCCGCCTTTATCTTACTCACCACCAACCACCCTCTGTACACTCTTCCTTATTTATTCAAACCATTCCCATGCCCTTATTCACCGAAGAGGGTTCATATTCTATGAAAAATATCCCCACGGGACACCTCTAAGACACACAAAAAGAAAAGGAGAGAAATAAATTAGAATCAATTTAAATCATACCTTTTTAACTTGGCAGCTTATGAAAAGGTTTTGGCTTAAAAAAAAAAAAAAAAAAATTACTAATATCGCTATGCTACTTCTAGGCGTCTCATCCAGTCTCCACTGTTTTTTAATAACATTGATGTAACTGGGAGAGAAACACTGCGATCTCCTGTAGTCCTGCTTTGCATTCCATAAGTGGATAGCGAACCACGTGTCTGAGCTTTCCATGCTGAATCCCAAGTTTTATTATAGTATGCTTAAATAGTGTGAATGAATCTTTTGAGTTCTGATAATAATACTCCTAAATGTGGCGGATTGTATTAGTTCATTGAATAAAATAAGAAAAAACTCCTAGGCGTGACTAATATGGCACCGTTTAGTGAGGTACTTGAGAAAAGTACACTTTTGTAGGTTTATTTGTCTCTGAACAGAGAGCGTAGCGAGCGGGATTTTAAAGACGGATCTAATAAAGATGATCAATCCCTTTTTTAACCAAAAAGGATGGATCGAAAAGATCGGATTAAGCTTATATTACTCTTACCTAACCTCCCGAAATATGTTACTCCCAGAAAAAGCATAGCGATAGCTATAACAAAAAATGTACTACTATGATCCAAGGAGGGTCACTTATCATGGTCAAAAGATGACCAAGAGTTTTTCTCACTTTAATGAATTATCAAATTAACCCGGGAAAGGTGGTGCTAAACGAAGGGTTGATTTAGATAGAGCTTCGTGGATGGGACGAAGTGACCATATTATCGTTTCAGAGATACCTAATCATCATGTAAATACAGCATTTATAATAAATACTTTGAAACAGACCTTATTTACATTTACAATTTTAATGCCTATTGTAAATAAGAAACTAAGATATATATGGATCAATATGCGCAAAAAAAAAAAAAAAAAAAAAAAAAAAAAAAAAAAAAAAAAAAAAGTTATGATTTATTGGAAAGAATAATTATTTTATACAAAATACCGCAAAGAAAAAGCTAAAAAAAAAAAAAAATTCCAAGCATATCAATGGGAATGCACTACACTACCAACTAGCAGGAACAATGAGTTCCTTATTTTAGGAAAATTTACATTGGACATAAAGTTAATAAATGTTCTCATTCAGCCACAGCCTGGTTTTACAATCTGGACCTAATTTGACCGCATGCTCTCCACAAATACAATAAGATTTCGACATTCTTCTTTTCTGCCAAGGACAAAATTGGCACATTTCTCGAGGTCCAAATAGTACATAAATATTCCACCTGCAGATAGAATTAGCTTTCAAGACAAATATTAGGTAGCACTTCGTTATGATTGAGAACCGAAAGATAGCAAGTTCAAAACTCGGAGCCAGGGGAAAATTTAATAATACTCCTCATCAATCCCTCACCCTCTCCCCTGGCCCGGGAAACTCCGTATAGCCTACAAGGCGAGGAAGGGGAGGACCAATAAAAAAAAAAAAAAAAGGTAGCACTTCGTTTCCAAGACTGACAATTACATATCAGGTAGGGCTTCGTCTTGCGGACGTCGTTGCTTCAGAAAAATAAATTAAATGGTTGACTTACCTAAATCGACTAACCTTATAGCTACAGGATCTGTTTTAGTACTAAGTGGAGATAGAACTCCCGGAAGGTGGGTCAGCTAGGGTTCATCTGTAATTAACAGAAATTTGCGGTCTCTTCGTCGCTAAGGCGAACGCTACCTTTCCCGGGTTAAGACAATCCAAAGGTCAGATATTACCCAGTATGGTCTCTTGACTAAATACGAAATGATTTATAAAATATAACAGATGAAAAATTCGTACTTAAAAGAACTATTTTTGATACATCATTTTTCAAATATGAATTTCGTTGCTGTACTCTATTGTACCCAATTGCGCATGCATGGCAAAGCACCGAATCTGCATAAAAAAAATGTTTAAGAGTGCCAATCAATCGTTTTTCACCTTGAGTTCTATTCGGCACCAACCTTTGTTATTTATAGATATCATATCATATAATTTTTGGTGACGAATATATTGATAATATTCATAATAATGTGAAGGTTTTAAATCTTCTGAAATATTACCAAGAACACAATAATAAAAAATAAATATTTATTCGAAAATTAGTTTTTGGACCTAACCCACAAAAGTTAATAAAACACATTAAAACCAGCGAATGTGCCAAATATCACCTAATCAGAATTTATCTTGTTTAGTTAACCCTCACACGACTATATCTTTCCCAACACTAGAGCTACATTGAATCTAGTACATATTTAAAATAATCAATTTGTGGATTTTATTCTACCATCCTGCCGGATTCCTTAAAGAATATCGAACAATTGTTGATAAAGTAACGGCTTAGAAAATTTATTTAAAATCTTAGATATATCGATTATATATAAAATAGTAATAATAAAAAAACAATATTACAGGAAATGAGCTAGTTGTATGGTATAATTATTTCTATAATTACGGGGTATAGAGATACTATGGTGCAAAGCAATTCAGTCATACCAGCTTAGCATGCACTTTCCTTGAAGGGGCTACATCTAACTAAAGAAAATTGTCAGTAACATAATCTTTTTAAAAATATTTCTTTCTTCTTTTTCCCTTTCTCACTAACTCTTCTTTGGATGTTTATTTTAGTTGTTTTATTGTGTGTCTTTTATTTCGGATTATATATGTATTATATTATACATCCAACTTTACTATTATTTTTATTATTCATTAGTCCACAGGAAACCAACCAGTTCAAAGGAAACCAGTGAATGCAAAAAAAAAAAAAAAAAAAAAAATCCACAAAAAAGCTATATTAGATCAGTGACAATCAAATAGTCCACAACCATGATAAATAGTTATTAAAAGTTGATCATGTGTAATAAAGAAATGACACATATTTTGTTATATAGAAAAATTTTATGTACAGACGAATGGTTGATGGAATATTAAAAATGTACAAAAAAAAAAAAAAAAAAATTAAAAATGACCAATAAAAGAATTGTAAGATACTTGATAATGGAAAATCGTCCGAAAAGTTTTACTTTCCTAACTATTATAATGAACCTATTATCTATTATAATGAATAATAAAAATAATATAATAATGATAAAGTTGGACAAACATTAGGAATTTTTTTTTTTCTTTTGGAAAAGTAAGTACAGTATTTCATATTTTTCGTTTTGGTTTTTGTTTAATATTTAAAATGGGACCCAAACTCTTCATTCTGCGTACTGTGTCTGCCTGATTGATTAATTTGATCGTCCCCAATTAAGTAAGTTATTATTATAGTTAAATCTAAAACGATTTTATTAGATGAGGTGTGATGCAGGGAGTAGTATTATGCGCTTTAACTATTTTAGTAACTAATATACAGCTACTGGGAAAATGGAAATGATTTATCATAACAATTAGAGGTTAAGTAATTAGCAATATGGGTAATTAAAATTAAATTGATACACCATTAAAGGCAATTTGTATTATGTGCTTAGCGGTAGGGGGGATGGACGTAGGGTTTGGGGTATGGCACTCAGAAGGCAATATTGATATATTATGTGATACAGGGACCCATCTGGTGTCTCTTTCCGCGAGAGAAGGCTCTCAACTTCATTGAACTATCTATCTTTCCTTCATCCTGAAAGATTAATCAGCCCCGTTTCTGAGCCTTTTACAACAAGGTATTATACAAAAAAAATATATATATAACCAACTAATTAACCCTCCGGCGGACGCGCCTCTTTGAGTTACATCAGCGGGCGCGCTACGGTGTTTAGACAGAATTTTTGTTTTATACATTTTATTAGAAAATAAGCAATAACTTACTTTTGTTGTTTACTCAATGCTTTAGTGTTATACTATTTCTAATCAATAAAAATCATAATTTGTATTAAGAAAAGGATGGCAAAAAATAAAATTAAAATAGCTTTGGTTAAAAACACAAAAACATACAATTGGTAGTATTATAAATTGCTTATTATAATAAATGTCGCTCATATCAACATGGGAATAATGGTGGAAGTTGCTTATCCGTTCTTATAAACGTTGAATCACATATTTTATTTTTTCCAACGTTTCGACCCAAATTGTAGGCCATTATCAGTGATCTTTGGCTGCTGTCAGAGTGAACCCATAAGGTATAGAGAATTGTAATTATAAACACAGGCATAGAGGTATGGGTCAAGGTTTTAAAGGAAAATAATCAAATAGACAGCTGAATTTCACGATATACTAATTTAGTAAAACAAGACTGAAAATAATAGTATGTGTAAAAATAATTCAACCAATATTAAACAACGTAAAAATCAAAGTAGCTGCATTTTAATTTGTGAAGAAAGCACAGAAAACGATAAAATAATTCTGCCGAGATTGTCTGAATCTTTAACAGGAAAGGGCGCGCCGCGGTGTTTGGACCGCACTTACAGACCTACTGCAAATAAGGCACTATAACTACTGAGGTACTCTGGAAAACGGCGGGCACGACCGCCTAATCCTGTCAGGACATGTCGGTCTACAAATACCTGGAACCCTCAGCTCACTGATTCAATTAGTATTCCTAATATTTTGACAAATATTCAGATTCCGGTCCAAATGCCGCAGTGCGCCCGCCGGAGGGTTAAAAAAGGGTACCTTGAAGAACTATGGGGTATGATAGGGTTTATTCTATATATCGCACAAAGCAGAAATTTAGTGTAAGATTAATTTAGACATTTCTGTCGAATCAGCATGAATTTTATAGATCAAGAGGGAAAAAAAATCTTAAGCAGATATTAAAAAAAGTAACGATATTGTTTATTTCTGTTACGTACTAGAATGTTCTAAAATTGCCTGGAACTGTTGAAGTATTGTTATCTGATCACATGTTTGGATCGTTCTAGGAATTTCCTTATATTACTTTAGTCTAACCTTGTACAGCGAAGAAAACGGTCACTTCTCAGTAAATGTCCTGTCACTGCTATTTACTGATGTGTAACGTTGAAATTAATTTGATTTCTAATTGTTTGTTTGATATTTTAGTGTTATATTTTTTACTCAAACAGAATTGTTTAAAACTATATCATTGTTATAATATTATGCAGAAAAATGAACTTCGTTGTAAAAAGGAACCCCCAGAAGGAAAAAGGAGCAGAAATTAGAATTATTGACATAATAAGGCTTCCTTGCTTCGAAAGAAGCCTGTAAATCATTTTATGAATCATTTTTTATTTAGAAGGAATAATTATAGGTACTCAGCTTAAACGTTCATTCTAGAATATCTCGTAGGGAATGACTATCATTCATGATTCTAACAAGAGAAAGGTAACTACCTGAGCTTGGCGGTTTGTATTAAGAGAAATAAAGAACTAAAACACTACAAAATACATACGAATACCAATTCTCAAGCCTTTTGATAAAGCCATTTAAGCTGATGCTCCATCCAAGGCGAACAATTACAATTTTTCTTGGTTCCCTGAAGACATACCTTATCGTAAAATTTCATGCTCAAACATATCTTCGACACAGTAACAGTGAGGAAGACTAAAAGAGAAATGTGATTGACAATGTTTCACTATTGACGAGGTTACAAAAATTGATATACTATTTTAGAGTACAACTGAAGTTGAAGATAGGTCTCGAAACGTTGTGAAACATTAGTAGTAATGAATTGACAAATATATAATTCAAAGGAAGATGTGAATTTCACTATTTTACAAAAAATTGAATATCTTTGGATATATAAGGTATAAGGTATATCTTCGGAGTTATAGACACCTAAATAACCCTTACATAGACTTAGGCGTACCTATAGGCCTTGTCGAATTTTTATTATTTTCATTCACGATTTTCAAGATTGTAGAAAGAACAAAAAATAGACAAGGTCTAAACACGTACATAGTGTCTCGGCATAACATAGACTCAGGCTTTGTCGAAGTTGTATTAGATTTATAATCGACCGCTTTTTTTAAAAGATCTTTTTGGAAATCTAACGTGGAAGAATAATAACATTTTATATTAACATAATAATACAATTATGAAAAGGGATCACCTGTGGTGTAGTGGTTAGCATAGAAACCTACAATACTAAAGGTCGCGGGTTCGCGACCCACGGTAGCCCTCGAATTTTTTAATGAGAGTGAAATATCCTTGCCTACACCGTCCCTCGGATAGGACGTAAAATGTAGGTCTCTGTACGATGTCCTTAGCTTTTACGATGTCAGGTAATCGTTAAAGATCCCTATCATAATTATACATGAATAGGCCAAATTTAGGACTCCCACTGTAGCATCGTCCGATTAGCCTTATGGCATAACGTGGCGTTAAAATAAACAAAGAAACAAACAAAGAAAATGATGAAAAATAGCAGTGAAACATATCATGTAAAAGGAGAAAAAAAGGAAAAGGCCTATAAGCTGTCGAAACGAGACCTATAAACTGATTTGCTGATTGTAACTTTACTGCGACAAGTTCAAATAAAAATATGAAGTTGATGTATGAATATAATAAACATGAAAAAATGAAATAAACAAGAAACATTCTTCAGCAAAGTAGATTGTTAAAATATCTTTTGCGACTTTATTTTAAACGAATTGTTATGTGGGGCAGTAGAAATTCGTCCCAACCTAATTAGTACCGAAGCGAATATCTAGAGACTTCGGCAGAGATCAAAGAATGGTGAAAATGATAATCTCTACAAAGCTTTCTCAACATCGTTTCCCAGTTGAAATATTATCGTTTTTGCTTGTGGATTAACTTATTGTCGAAATATACGACATAGCATTTTGTTATTATTTTATTTTATTTGTTTTTTAATACATTAAATGGATCGATAGTGCTAACAGACATGGAAAACTAATATACATTAAAATCATCAAATGAAATAACTGTTAACATAATTTGAAAATGTGTCATATTTTCAAATTCTGTACTTTACTGTAAGTTTCTTTTACTTTTTTTTTTTTTTATCATTACTTTCAATAAAACACATATTGTTGTTTTTTACTTCGAACACAAAAAACAGCCTCAAATTAATATTTTCAAAAACACTAGCTATTCCAACCTGAAGAAATTCATGAATTAAAATATATATGAATTTTGCCCATTTCAAATAAATCATCCCAATTAAAAAAAATAATTTAAAAATATTTAAATGAATTATTATCCCCTCTTAAATACTTAAATTAAAACAATCAATGGTCCAACAATTAAAAATAGTTATAAACTTATAATATGTTTACTTTATAATAACACAACTACAAACTAGTTGCCTGATTAGTTTCGATTGCTCATTTATAAGCGACTGTGACACTGGATTGATTAGCAAATGTGACTGATTAACCGATAAATGAGTTATTAATCGTTGATTGCTAAACGTCTGATTGATTTGTTGAAATTGTTTGTAATTAGAGCTATTATTACTCTATTAACCAACCTGCTGATGATAATTTATTTTCATTAAAGAGTTAATGACAACATATAAAATATTAAATTATTATCAAAATATATATTATTTTACTGCTTGTACAGGACGGATTGGAAATGATTTTTTCGAAGGAATATAAAAATCTCTTTGCGTTTATTAAATCAATAGACTCGGAAGTTATGACTATTTACATTTTTTTCTGTAAGCCGAGAACATTTTTCCCCTAAAAATTTTTGCGTTGAAAAAAAATCGTTCCTAAGAATAAATCGGTTTAGATTTAAACGCGGTCAACTCTTGATGTGTCTAACTTCGACATGTAGAATCTCTTAATAATTCGAACATAATCCCGGACCCGATCCATTGCACGTAAAGTTCACCTCCATAAGTCTATTCCAGGCCAAAAAATTAGAAAATTCTTTAAATAAGTCGACTGATAATTATAGGTCATGACAGAGGGCTTGTAACTTGAACTCTCGTTGCCAAATTCAGAGAATTTTATCCCTTTAAATACTTCCTTGTTGGTAATTCCATTAAATAGTTAAATAGCAATAGCTCAGCTAAAGTTGGGAAAATTAGCGATAAGTTGAAACTGCTTCGCGAAGTGGGGGAAGGAGAAAGATTTCGAACTGTTGTTGCCAGTGAATTCGAATTTCCATACAACACACAACTAAGAAAAAAAATTGAATTTAAGATTTTTTTCCAATTTACGTTTCTTTGGATCATTCTTAGTTTTTTTTCATTTGTTTCTTATTTCGGGTGATAAAAATCCAAATTATTTTCTTTAAAACCTACTTTCTTTATTCATTTTACCATGTGCGACGTTTCGGACTTATTGTCTATTATCAAGCAGGGCTATTCCACGCCAAATCAACACAAAAATATATTATTTTGGGTACGTTCGTACTATTTGTATTGACTAGAACAATTTTGAAATATTACTGAGATATGCGTTCCCGTTTTTGATATTATATGGTGTCTTTGTATCACTCTGAACTCAGAAGCCCTGATGAAGATCCACAAGTTGGATCGAAACGGTGGCTTTCCAAAATAAAAAAGTTTCAACTAAAATAATGATTATAAGGTTTTAGAGAAAACTATTCGTATGTTTGTCAACGTCAATAAAAAGCGTTTGCATCGAGAGCTGGTTATCGTTTCATAATATTTGAAAGCAAACAAAGAATACTCATTTTTTAAATATTTTATACAAACAGAGGTTTTGAAAATTGGTTAACAAAATAATGTTCATTGATATTTTTTTCTTATTGCTCCTAGAGGTTCTGTTTACCCTTATTGTTAGAATTTGTTTTTGGCAACTATTTGGGTTATTCGAGCCCCCCCCCCACCCCTATAAGCCGTGGTATTTAATATTACAGGACAGTTCTCTCTCACTCGCTCTCTCCCTTTCTCTCTCTCTCTCTATCTCTCTCTCTCTCTCTCTCTCTCTCTCTCTCTCTCTCTCTCTCTCTCTCTCTCTCTTTCTGGGCTTGTAGGTGTAATTCATTGCCGGCCATAATTTACATCGAGATGGGATAATCCAGTAGCTATGCTCCCGTTTTTATTCCACCTCATCTGTGAATTCGCATACCATTCTCATCCCTATTTTTAATTACCCAACCATTCATTTGCGGTCCATTATTTTTTTTTTTTTATTAATATTCAATCAGGTGGTATTTTACCCGGGAGTCGCCATTTATTATTAGGCAGTCCTAAACAGGGTGAATTATAATGATCAACTCATTTAAAAGACAAAGCAAAGAAAAATGTGATGCAATGCCCGCATCCACACAAAACCATTACAGGGTTAAAAAGCTTTTCAAAAATTAAATATTAACCCGTCATTGGTCGCTCCCTGAACTCTCCCCGCTCCAATACCTAGCCTTATACCTGCTCCAGCTTCCTTCTACTCCGCTCAATCCGATCTCATGAGAGATTCTCTCACGCACGACTGTCAGTGTTACGTACAACTGAGTGTGCGTCAACTTCCAAAATGTTTTCTTTAAGAGGGAAAAATGACTCAATGAATACACTAAAGAATAGTTTCCTAGTAGAATTTTCTGTCTACTTTATATTCGAACTTGGAAGTTCCAATATCCATTGTATTTCTAATTGAACATTATAATCACTATTGTTAATTAAACTAAATGCTTGTAGCATTAATTTGGCTTTAAGATTATACTTTTTCTATGTATTTAATTTTTTTACTCTTTTAAAAAAAATTTAAACAGTAGTTTGAATGATTATAGTTTTTTATCCTCTTAATAAAAAAGTTTTTTCGAGATTTCATATTTTGTACTAACAATTGGCCATTTTGTAAATACAGCTTTATTGTTAAAATTTAAGCTAACATATGATTAAAATGAAAAAAACCGTAGTGATTGTTGTGAGAGAAATTCTCACGTGCGACCATGTTAAAGTTGGTCTGGCGACCAATGCCGGGTTAACAAAAACAGGTGATTCTCCAATTATTAATCACAACACCAAGTTTACTGCCTAATATTATAACGGAGAGCTCCTCCACATAACCCAACGATTGAATAAAACCATAAATTTAATAAAAACGTTTTATTTTTTCTACTTAAGATAATAAAAATAAATCACTGATGCTGTCTTAAATCACCTTTTTTAAATTTTAAAAATATGTTACAACATTTATCTCACGCTTTTAAGAATTGTGTTATATATTAAATTAAACAATCAAAATGATAAAAAATCGAAAGGAAATCTCCATCACCAGTTGTAGAGTAAATCAGATAGTCGGACGTAATAAAATGTTGATCACGGGTCAAAAATTAAATTAAATTAAAAATAAAAAAGGAATATTCTTTTAGATAATGCGAATTTATCGTGTAGAGTCAAAGTTGTTAAAACTGAATTATGAAAATGAATAGGTCCTTAGAGGTTGGAATGAGTTGAAGGGCAATTTCCACTCATTAATAACCTACCGGGTGCGTATCTTTCAACTCAACCATTTTTAAACATTTCGAAATGTATTTTTTTTTCCTCAGTATGACAAGCAGTTTAGAAAAAAATAATTATAATTTTTTTATTAATTAACGTGGTCAAGACAATTGAGCTGAAAGTTTAAGATGTAATCTCCATGGATTACAAAAAAAGATTCCGTTTTTGGTGATTGATTTGAGAAACGGTGCGTTATCTTAACCCATTTATAAGCTAAAAATCACTGCATTTTATTTTCTTAATTTGTTAATATTTCTGGACATTTGCCAATACCTCAAACTTGCATGTAGCTTAAAGATCCCCTAAATATTCATTAATATAACCTTACCACATTAACCAGTAATGTTTATCTCTTAAATGGATTCAAGGTATAAGTATTTTTGCGATTTATTTTTATTTCTTTAAATATACAGATAACACAAAAGTTTTACATTAATAAAAAAGGCCAATTTCACCAAAAAACAGTAATAAAAATTTATTTTTTATTCTGGCAACGTTTCGGCTTCTAGAGCCATTTTCAAGCCTGTAAGCATATTTACATAAATGATTAATCTATAATTCTATAACAATACATAGAAATTTTTTTTTTTATAACATTTAGCTTTTTTGTATTTTTGTACCTACCATGCATCATACTTTGGAATATTTCTTATGGTGATTTAGAATAAAAATATTTTTAATCTTGTAAATAAAAAACTTGTTGCTGGAGGCGTCATTTTTAAATCTAAAAAATCGTAAATAAAATTATCTTATGTTGTGTTTAGAAAGGTTTGCTATAGATTGATAAAAAATTATATTTACCCATCTGTCATACATTGTTATATCTGCCACCACTAACTCCGAGCAACTGATTGGATTACTATGGTATTATATGAGAGGGGTTACAGGCTTGAAAATGGCTCTAGAAGCCGAAACGTTGCCAGAATAAAAATTAAATTTTTATTACTGTTTTTTGGTGAAATTGGCCTTTTTTATTAATCTAAATGTATTAATTCACCAAACTTTGATAAAATATGATAAAAGAAACAAAAGTTTTATCGGTTCTCTACTATAATTTTAAGTTTTTAGTTTAACAATACTAATTTTTCCCCTTTTTATTATCTTGTTCGATTTTTTTTTTTTTTTTCACTTGAAATAAATATCTTTCAAATCATGGTACCTTAAACGTTCTATATATCCTCCATGACAAATTAAAAATTGTAAGTTAAGATGTTATCTCCATTGAAAAATGCTCCTATTTTGAGGAACTATCCGGTTTTCTGAACAATGTCATTTGACCCGTTAAAATCAATAAAACTAGGATGTATCACAACAGAATAACGAACATACCAACATCGATAGGTCTAGACTTAGTTAGTGATCTGGTAGCTGACAACATTTTTAAGTTAGTCTTAGCAAATTAATAGAATAACGCTGGTTTATTTTAGCTTTAGTGCGAAAGCATTTTTACTTTTAATTAGCGACTTTGGAAAATATTTGAATCACTTTAAGTGCAGAGAATTTGATGGGAGTCAGTTGAAAAAGTCGCTGGAAGAGTTCTAACATTAAACATTTTCTTTTTTTTTAAATAAAAATCGGCCACTCTGCTCTTAACGGATATTTTTTTAAGTTTCTCTTACAGCGAGAGAATCTGCATTGATGAATTCAAAAGATTGGGCTTTGAGTTGGAATCTATCTATAATACCCGGATCAAAATTATAAAACGTAATAATAATAATAATAAATAACAAATAATAAACATTTACCTTTGACCATTTCGCTCCTCCCCTTCTTGAGAAGGATCGGCTCTCCATCTTCCCGCCTCCATGTGATCCGTGGTTCGGGGTGTCCGGCCGCTTTGCAGACCAGCGTCGCGTTCTCACCTTCTTGTATGCTCATATCGGCGGAGGTCTCGTCGTATAGTATATCCGGTGGAACTGAAATGAACAATGAAGAATGGATAACATATTTACACTATCAATTTCGTTTATTTACAGTAATAAGCATTCAGATTTTACTAGTTTTATGTAATTGTGAAGAGTTTCTAGGATATACAGGATTCCTAAATTTCCCACAAATGTTTGAGGACCATGTTCATCGAGATATTTTCCAGGTTTGTTGTGAACATTATAAGCTTGCCTCGTACATTTTAGATCGTAAAACTTACCCAGTCGGTGTGGAAGTGAGTTCTCTATCAACGAGTTGCAACGTAACTCGCTACTGGTTATAAAAAATAAATTTTATAACATATTATTAACATGAACAAAAACTTTACATATAACAACATTATTCGAATTCAAAATCTTGCAACAATTTTCAAAACCAAATCAAAACACTATGTAACTTTCCTATCTATTTTTTTCATTTTAATTATCTTCCACCTTTTCCCTTAGTGATAAGGGAAGATGTGGAAGGGACACAATATCTATAAAACAATATTGCCTATTGTGACAATTGTATAGATGTAATTTCGTATATATAAATTTGCGTTATATGTTACTACCTACTACAGCGTATATGTTACTGCGATCTCAATAGAAGAAAATTCACCCCTTATTCTCGCCCCTCCCCCATCTTCATTACCTATCTTTAACCCGTCATTTGGTCGCTGCGTAGGAATTTCTCTCACATATTTTGTTTTTTGGCGTGAAACGGCTTTTAGTACTACTGAAAACCTCCCCTCCTTACTATCTGTAGTTTAGTTAAAGAATAGTTTCTAGTAGAATTTTCTGTCTACTTTATATTCGAACTTGGAAGTTCCAATATCCATTGTATTTCTAATTGCACATTATAATCACTATTTTTAATTAAACTAAATGCTTGTAGTATTAATTTAACTTTAAGATTATACTTTTTCTTTATGTATTTAATTTTTTTACTCTTTTTAAAAAATGTTAAACAGTAGTTTTGAATGATTATAGTTGTTTTATCCTCTTAATCAAAAAGTTTTTTCAAGATTTCATAATTTGTACTGATAATTGACCCTTTTGTAAGAACAGATTTATTGTCAAAATTTAAACTAACGTATGATTAAAATGAAAAAAAAAAGTGTGATTGTTGTGAGAGAAATTCTCACGCGTGACCATCCATGTTAAAGTTGGTCTAGCGACCAATGCCGGGTTAATAATATAATTGAGAATTTTTATTGTGAAATTATATATATTATCTTTGGTCTATAATGTTAAATATATTGTCAACGACCAATAAATACTCCCGATTTTCGTGGATTATTTTTTTGTTTTATAAATATTTCTTCTTCTGATACTTCGAAGGCTTCTGTTTGTAAACAAAAATAATCGGCTTGTGGGTAACAAATCATATTTCTGTCAAGAAGAAACCTCTGCCGTATAATAACTCTTGAATATTATATAATAGGATTATATATGAAGGGTGTAAACTTGTTGTACTTCACATGGCACATTATGTAATTGGAGCGACTAAAACTCATTCTCACGGTTAATACAATTAGACTAACAAGCTTCTCTTTAACTTAAGTGAAATCTTAATATCGCAACTTCTTCAAGGCTGTAGGACTAAAGTTTGATTTACTAGATGTATAATAACCCATTTGGATGGTATATGTAGTCTAATGTTTCCGGCTTGGACTAGGAAAATCCGTGTATTTCCCATGGCAAATTATGTGTCGCCTTTTCACGGGTGGGGAAAACATCGAAAGTTTTAACAAAAACAGGTTTACCAAAATCATACTGCACTTATTAGTATAACCTCATGATATAATATCTCATATCATCATGTGTTATATTCTGAAGATGATTAATATGTGCTATGGTTAATAGTTTAAAGTAAGTGACTAATTATTTTTAATTATATTCTACACCAACAACAACATAATTACACAAAAATTACAACCAAACAATTTTAATATCAACTTACTAACGGTAACTAACAGTGACAATAAAGTTGCTCAAAAAGAAATCATAAGCTTCGCTGTTAAACGTAAGACTAAGACACTAGTCCATCGCTTCTTAAATATGATCCGATATAGAACAACCCAGAAAGACCTAGAACAATCCAAATATATCATCACGAGATAATTATGACCGTAACCGTCCTAGGCATCTCCATTTCTTGTACAATGAAACAGAAAGAAACATCACTTTTGGTTTCACGTCAAAATATGCTAAGTACAATAATATGGAAAAACATTCGCTGCTAATGGGGTTAAGATATCAGTTCGAGTTATCTGAAATTTCTCATTGGAAAATTTCAGTATACAGAGATTTTTCTGCACATATTGTATTATTTGCGGTATAATTACTTTTTTGTTCTTTTATATGTTTAAAAATATTACCGTACTTTCTAACGGTCCTGAGGTGGTACAAATAATAAAATTAATAAATACCAAACAAGTACTATAAAGAGTATCCTATGGAGCCATGAACGCGGTCGAGATATAACGACGCTGTATAATATAAATTGGGGGGGGGGGCGGAGGGATAAAGGGGGGGTTCGGAAGGGGGGCTGTGGTAAATTGTGATTATAGGTTGCCCGGGGCTGCCAGTTAGTGACTCTAACAGTGTCTTCTTCCCCGACAACAAAAACCCCACCACAAATCTCTCCCTTCGACCGACCACAAAGGCAGCTTTATCTGGTCCCCTTCCACCATCTCTCGCTTCCAACACCTTTTCACTTTCCTTCCTCCGCAGGATCCTCAACCGTAAATCGGTCAACATCGTTATCGATACGACTTATCTGCGTCAACCCGAGTAATTTATGGCTACACTGTCAGAAATATTATCTGCAACAGATAGCAGTGAATATTATTATTTTTTCAAGCTACAACAAAACATAGAGTTATTCATTACACACAACTTTTACTTACCAACTTACTTAGATTAGAAATCAACCTAATTCATTTCTTATTTTTGTTTTTATTTGCTCTCTAAAGTACACATTATTTTTTTTTATTAAATTGTGATAATTCGGAAATGCAAGCATAATACTCCAAGTCGTCTGTTTTTATAATTCTCTATGTAGTTGTTGAAAACTTTATTAAGTTACCATGAAACAAATAATTTCCATTAAATGAACAGAACGCCTTTAATTATAAACAATGGTCTGTCATTAAAGGCGTACTCCGCATGCGTGGACTCAACGTGTTTTATTAGTTGACGGAATATTTTTCTTTTTTTTCCTGTATATGTTTACTTATTTTTTTCATATATCATATTTATCCATTTCTTATTTTTAGGCGTAACGAGAGACAGTTAATTTCTCAATATAAACAAAAAAAAGGTACTTTGTAGAAGAACAAAAAATGCCCTTTCTCCATTTTAGCCCCCTTTAGAACATTTTAACAGTCATAAAGCTTACCTGAAATTAAAGAAGGCCTAATTTTCATTAAAATTGACGAATTTAATCATAATCATTAAAGCCGTATTTGAGAAAATCGAAAAAAACGTAAAGAGTTAAACCTCGCTTATAGTTTTTGAGCTAGTCTGTTCACATACACACACAGACCATTTCACAGGACTTGGCTATTTTGACTAAGGGGACCCGTTTGAAAATATTTACCCGTTCCGTTGAAAACCGGAAGTCGAATTTTTTCATGATCGCAAAATTTTTCCTTACTATATGTTTCATATATAGGTAAGTGAAAGTAGAAAAAAAAAAAAAAATCTGCTTTTCATGTGTCAAGTCTTTCGCTACTATCAATTAAAAAATTAAATACCTAGGAAAAACAAATAAAAAAAATATTGAAAATTATATGGGTTTTCAGTTGACAGACTTCAATCATGACATTTTATAGAAAGACTTTAAATAAAATTTCTCTTTGAATAATTCGTACCATTTGAATTTTTATATATATTTTTATGAACTGCAATGATTTAATATATCTCTCATACTATTACAAAACTAGCTGACCCGCGAAAAGCAATCGCATGTAAATTCGACTTAATTAAAGTACCTATCCACCGTATATTTAGTAGTATATTGTAAAGTGTTAAATAAATATATGAAAAAAGTGCTATTTCAGTTATTTTGTTTTGTTTTTTCAAAAACAACGACTAATTTTTCAAAAATGGTGCTGGCCAGATGTTTCTCTGATTCGAATACAGCACACATGGAAATATAAAAATCTGGAACAATGTCTTAAGGTAGGTAAAAAAAACTATATTAAAAATGCTCGATTTCATTTTTTTTCAAAAACTCCACCTGATTTCTCAAAAATGATGCTAGATGGAATTTTTTTTTTTCTTATGATTAGAAGAATCCGTTTTCATAAAAATTTAAAAATCAGGAACAACGTCTTCAGGGAGTGAAAAAAAAAATTAAATTAAAAAATACGCTATTTGAGGTTTTTCAAAAGCAGTGTTTAATATCTCAAAAATAATGCAAGATAGAATTTTTCGGTTTTTTTCTGATTCGAATTCAGCACACATGAAATTATTAAAATCAGGAACAATGTCTCAAGGGAGTGAATATTTTTTTCTATTTTTCAGAACGGTATTATTCATGGAATAAATTTATCACGTGTTATTTTGATTCAATAAAATTTTTAATCCCTCAGTCTACATGCCCTAGTTTTAGGAAGAGAACAGCCTTGGTTTTAGGCAAAAAAAAAAGCTAATATCATTAAGCGTTATTTGAGAATTGAAGACAGACCTGAGCCCCTAAATAGCGATGCTCCCAAGGGCGCAGAAGCCTAGGGGGTTAATATTTAACGACGGAACAGGGCCGGCCTGCAAGTTATGGGTCAACATGAACCACCCCCCACCCCTGGGGTACAACAGACAACCAGCTGGGCAAGATTGATCTGCATCCGCTCTGTTTGCCGGGGTAAAAGCCTGAAGGAGAAAGGAAGCTCCATCTTCCATCAGTTCGCCATCTGATCTCTTAGAATCGGATTCCTTTTATTGTATTTTCTAACAGGAATGTTGGAGAAGTCTCGCATAAATCTTGACAGGATATTTACATCAGACGAACGAGAGTTAGTCAACACCCATACATTTTAATATAAATGCCAATAAATATTAATTTCCAATAATGAGGGTTTAAATAATTTTTAATAGAAGAAAATTATAATTCTCAGCTTCGAACAAATTATAAAAAATCAGATTATTAAAAACTAACAAAAATAGAACGCTTAAAATTTAACCTTTTTTTTTTTTTTTCTTGGTCCTCCCCTTCCTTGCCTGTTAGGCTATACGGGGTTTCCAGGGCCAGGGAAGAGGGTGGGGGATTGATGCCGAGTATTATTAAATTTCCCCTGGCTCCGGGTTTTGAACTTGATATGTTTCGGTTCTCAATCATATGTTGCCATGGGCAACGCGTATTTTCTGATGCGTTTGCCCACTCGACCATCCCGCCACCCAAATTTAACCCTTTAACAAAGTATTTACATTCAGTAAATGGAACAAGCTATTAGTCGTAAGTTGTTCGTGAATTGAGGCATATTTTCTTTAACCAATCCCTTGAAAGATCAGAAAAAAAAAAAAAAAATTTGTTGTAAGATCAGATTTTTTAGAATATAAAAATTTATTTTGAGCGGAAACTTGAGATGTTAATGAACTTATTTATTAATAAATATTTAAATAATTTTTTATAACATAGACGTTACATAAGATTGTTCAGACAAAAACAAAAGTGTTCTTAACACCGATGTTTTGACAAAATTTAAATAAAATTTTTTTAAACATAGATGTTTTGATGATACAATACAATACAATACAACAATACAGTACAATAAGGCTTAACGGACCCGAAGGCCCGACGCCTACACCACCAATCGGTCCCTACATACCTCCATCCACCTACCACCGTCCAATCCCAAATTCACAAGATCTGCCTTCACCGAATCTTCCCACCTTCGCCTAGGTCTACCCCTCGGCCGTTTTCCAGTCGGCAAAGCGTTTATCAATCTTTTAGGAATTCGTTCACTACTTAGACTCGTCATTTTGCATGCCCACTTTAGCCGACGCGCAGTTATAGACTCGATTACATTTGCCGGGTAAAGCTCACGCAATTCCGCATTGTGTAGCCGTCTAAATTCTCATCTTTATATATCTCAGTAGCCTGTTGACTCATCTTTCTTCGGCCCGAATATTCTACGCAGCACTTTATTTTCTAACACCATAAGGCGTTTCTCATCCCTTACTGTAAGCGGCCATGTTTCACAACCGTAAAGAACAGTCGGAAGAATTATAGTTTTGTAAATCCTAATTTTTAAATTTCGGGATAAAAGGCGTGACCCAAGTAATTTTGCAACCGAGAAATAACAAGCATTTCCCGCCTTTAATCTAGCCTTAATTTCCTCTTCGATTTCGTTTTTTCTAGTTACAGTAGATCCTAAATATCTAAATTTCTCAACGGCTTCGAATATTTCCTCTTCTACTTCAATATCGCCAAAATTGTCACCATTTCTACAACTAACCATATATTTTGTTTTTTCCGTATTTATTTCTAGCCCTACTTCTTTTCCGGCTTCCATCAATGCTTTTGTATTTAGTTCTATCGTTTCCACGTCGTCGCCAAGCAAAACTAAATCATCAGCGTAACCGAGTACGGATATATTTCCCCCCAGATTCAAACCCTTTCCGGTATTTATCACCTCCCTAATGACATATTCTAGAGCTAAATTAAATAAAACAGGGGATAGCGAATCCCCCTGTTTCAAACCAGAGTGAACCTCGAACTTCTCAGAAAAATAACAACCGATTCTTATTTTATTGAACGTTTCGGTCATACACATTTTTACTAAGTTTACTAACTTCTTCGGTATTCCTAGTTCAGTCAGGATGTTATAAAGTTTATTGCGGTCTATTGAATCATAAGCCTTTTTAAAGTCGACATACAGTTGATGAACAATACCATTGTATTCTAATTTTTTCTCTAATATTTGACGGAGGGAGAATATTTGGTCTACGGTAGATCGGTTCCGTCTGAAACCACATTGATAATCTCCGATAATTTCCTCGCCGTATTCGGTTATTCGGCTAGTCAGTATTGACGTAAATACTTTATAGCAGACCGGAAGTAGTGAGATCCCACGGTAGTTATTAGTGTCTGTCCGCGACCCCTTCTTGTGAATCGGTATAAGTATAGACTCTTTCCATTCTTCGGGTACTTTCTCATACTCCCAGATCTTTTTAATCAAAAGATGTATTTTTGAAATCCCAGCTTCCCCACATGATTTGATTAGTTCGCTAGGAATATTATCCGTCCCCGCTGCTTTATAGGATTTTAATTTTCCGATAGCTATTTCGACTTCCCCTATACTCGGTTCTTCTAATAACGGTTCAGCACTTTGAAATTCCAAAAGTGGTGATAGACGGGTATTTTCTGGATTCAAAATACTATCAAAGTGCTCTTTGAACTTCCTTACTATGTCTACCGGATCCGCTATGATGTTATTATTATTATCCCTAATACCAGTCGTAACTGGTCCTAGACGTTTACGTGATAAATTTATGCCTTTAGACATATCTCTAACGTTATTTTGGATTCCATTATTTTCTATTTCTATTATTTTGTTTTTGATGATGATAACAAATAATTTGATGATAACAAATAATATTTTATCATCGATGTTTTGACAGAAACAAAGATGTTTTTAACCTCGATGTTTAGACAAAAACAATTTTTTTTTAATATCGATGTTTTAACAAAAACAAAGATGTTATTTAATCGATGTTTTGACAAAAAAAAAAATATGTTTTAACGTTATATGTGGTAATATTTGACCATACTACCTCTGTTCTACCTACTCTTTTAAAATGTTCAACTTCAAATAATTTAATAAAACATTAAACGCAAAACCATAGTTTCCTTTGAATAAATTATTTAAGGCAACTATTCGCAAAATCTTTATCATATTCGCCAGAAATCCCGTAAACCGTACAGTTATTGGCACCCTTAAGACTAAATTTCTGTGGTGAAATTTAAAAAAATAATTTTTATGAAGGGATCTAATTGAAAATTCCTATAGCTCCTCTTTATCTATCCTTATAAAGACTCAAGAGTTTTTGTTGGGTCAAAAGTTCAATAGTTTTATCATATGGCAATATTTACTGTTGAAAGTGCAAAAACTAGTTGTTGACACCCTGTGGATTTGATTGTGAAATCTTCCCTTCGCAATTTGGCCCTAAAAGCTGGCCAAAACCCATTTTTTGAAATTTCTGGTAAATAATGACTCGAAGTTCAAGTAGAGGACCTGTTGGATCATGCAAGATGATTCTTATCTCTTCCAAGCCCTTAATCCGGCGGATATTCTAATTCCAATCTGACCTTAGCCTTTACCTCGCCTCTGTTCATAAATATTGTTCTACAAAATATATTAATTTTCTTTGTTTTTACTGAATTATCGGCATTATCATATGATGAATAGTTCGAGGTCAGATTTGTACTTGTTATCCAGACCGCTATAAATTTTTTGTATTCAATACTACCTAGTATCAATATTTCTTTGTTTTTTAGGAGGTAGATTTTAGAGCTAAAAATAAAATTTGATGGTTAAAAAGTTATACTTCTGGTCATTTCTGGGCAACGAAATATTTTTTATGATAATTTGTAATTATTGTAGTTTATGTTTCATGAAAAAAATAGCTGCGAATGGGAGATTTATAATTTTTTATTTCTAAAATGTCTGTTTCATCAAATAATATTAAAAAAATAAATGTTATTAGATTTTCATTTATTTATATTTTAGGATCTTCTGGAATAATAATAATAACTAGAAGGGAATTATTTGACATATTTTTAAAGTCGAAAGCATTAGCTTTAAAAAAAAACATAAGGAATTTTGGTAGTCTTTTCTCATTGGGAAATATTGCCTAGCTAGTAGCCTAGAGCAGGTGAAAGGGCTAAAACATAAATTATCAATTTTGAGGCGTAAGTATGTAAGATGGAATGCTTCTTCAAGGAAAAGGAAAGTTTTAAAGAAGCAACAAGGAATGGCTAAGTGGGACGACATCAATTAAAAGCTCAAGATCTGGTGGACGCCCTGAAAAATCATTTGATGGTTTAAGTGAAAGAAGCAAGAGGCGTAAAACAGAAAAACTCAGATCATCAACTAACACTGATATGCTGACGTACGCCACTTATATAAAACTAAGAGATTCTGGTGATATCAATGCGTTCCATGTTCTGAAGGATCTAACAAAAACTCCATCTCGTGCCATAAAATATAGGAAAGCATTTGAAAATTTCAATTTGTTCAAACATAGAAAAACTACCTATCAGCACTGGAAGCTTTATTTACATATATTGCATATTGGTGGTTCTATCAAGTTGTTATTTCATAAATTTAGAAATGTTTTCTATATTTTCTAAGGATCCGTATCCTTTTCTCCATAGAAACTTTACGTAAAACTTTATCACCACAAATTTTTATTTTTACCTATTTTACACTATTCCCATTTTTCAAAAATAATAGTAATAGATAAATTTACAATGAATCTTTATTTGTTACAAGCATATTTCATAGGTGCAATACCCCTGTGTGCTTCGGTTAGTTTGTTAAAGTCTTAAATCATAGTTGACTTAGAGGACCCTTCAAACATTAGATATGTATATCTTGAAATAAAATTAGGACTTGTTTACTGATTTCTTTATGTTAAAGTTGGGGTGTCAATAACTGTACTCAGTGTCAATAACTGTATGGTTTACCCTAGGGAAGCGACATCGATGTTTGGATTGTAAAAACATAGATGTTCAAAACATCTCTAATGGATAGTCCATTTTATTTTGTGCAGTCAATTTTTATTTCACGATGATCAGTAGGTGGACAAAGTAATTAAGAGGGGGTTCCGAAAGAGCGATGACTATGGGATGAAGCGACGTAGGTGTGATGAGTTGAATGGACCTTATTAACCTCCTCGCCTACTCCTTTTTATCCTGCCAAGGGGGGAATTTTATGGTGGTGTAGGTTGGCGTCCTGAAAAGGGGGGGGGGGGGGTGCAACCTCCTCAAAGGCCTTTCATAGGGCTCGCACCGAAGGGCCTTTTGGAGTTAGCCGGGCGGAACTCGCACTCCACCATTAGCCACTCATCATCGTCTTTACCACAGCGAACATTCTAACCGATATGAGTGACAACTGACGTGGAACTAATGTACTCATATCCATTTGAATTAGTTTCTATAACAGCTGATTTTTGATAAACGTGTTTTTTGTTTTGTTTTTTAATTTAACAAAAGTAGAACTTTTTTGATAATGTAACTCTTCACCATTTATTTATCGACTTTAAGCAAGCTTATGACAGCATTGATAGAAAACAACTGCTGTTGGCACTGAGCAAGATGCATATGCCCAAAAAACTCCTGAATCTGACAAAAATGACTCTGACAGACACAAAATGTAGAGTTAAAATCCAGTCGCACATGTCCTACAAATTCAAAGTGGAACGTGGCTTACTTCAAGGAGATCCTCTTTCCCCAGTTCTTTTTAATCTATTATTGGTATATGCCATCAGAAACGTAAGAACCAGGAGGCAACATTTTCAACAGATTGTCCCAGCATATGGCGTAAGCCGAGTAATTTCAGCAAGATCGTTACCGGCATTGGCAGGTGCTCTGGAAGAGTTCGAAAGAGCAACTAAGGTGCTTGACATGGTTATTAATGTGAAGAAAACCAAATACCTAAAGACCACAAGAGATGGCGCATTTAAGCAAGAAGAGGTCAAGATAGGTGAGCACTATTTCGCAACATGTAGGTCCTTTAAGTATCTTGGAGGGATTGTCACCCGAAAAAATGACACAACAGAGGACATAAAGGCACGAATAGCAGCTGGTAATAGATTATGTAAAGCTCTAACATTCAAAAACCTCTCCAGGAAAGCTAAGATGCTAATTTACAAGAAGGTAATTAGACCTACGGTACTATATAGTAGTGAAACCTGGGTGATGACTTCGGCAAGTGAAAATAAGCTTAGAGTATGGGAAAGAAAAGTACTACGGAAAATATTTGGACCCGTGCGAGAGGCTAATGAATACAGAACAAGAACAAATCAAGAAATGAAAGAGTTATTCACCGAAGCGGACATAGTACAAGTTATTAAGAAAAGAAGACTGGGATGGCTTGGACATGTGGAAAGGATGCATGCTTCAAGGTTACCCAAACAAATGTTGTAATGTCACCCTGGAGGTTCTCGAAGAAGAGGTAAGCCTCGCAAACGATAGCTGGACGATGTAGCCAGCTTAACGTTAGAAGATGGCGCAACAAGGCTATGGATAAAGCAGATTGGAAAAAAGTCAAGGGGGAGGCTTTGGTCCTCAATGGACCGTAACGCCAGGCAGTAAGTAAGTAAGTAAACCTGTTCTGAACAATAATAAATGCTCCTTAATATGTATATAACGTGATATTTTTAATATTTCCTTTATAAAGTATTTTTGCTCTTTCTCTTTTAAACATTTCGTACCTCCCCCCCCCCCCTCCCATCAGCATAGCGCTTCCCAAAACATATTAAAAACAAAAATTAATTTAGGCAAGATTTTTAAAAAGAGCGTAAGATGAAGCTGAGAACAGACGATAAGGAATCCTTTACAACAAAAATAATGAATGTCACAATAAAGGATGTCACAATAGTATGCAAGATACCGCTATGAGGCCAGAAAGTAAATGCAGGGATAGATTTTTTATAATAAAACTCTTTATTTAATCGCATATCATTCTCTCTCTGCCGCATTACGCATTGATTGCTCCTATATCTATGCCACCCCCAAGTGCATCGTGCAAGTCGTTGATAAAAAAAGAGTTGAGGTATTTCATGATCAATGTATTGATAAAGAACGTTTCTTTTAAATATTAAGGCAGTAAATTATGAATTTTATACATTTTTAGGCATATTTTTTCTAAAATATTAAGAAAAATGTTCTAGTCATTAAACTATTTCGATCACCAAAGGGAGAGAACTAAATAATTTTTCGAAATAACGGACATCTAATACTTTTCAAGCCCTATTCAGAAACATCATTAAAAGCGGTGAAAGTTCAAAAAAGGAACCCC
This sequence comes from Aelia acuminata, assembly GCA_911387785.2. NCBI lineage: Eukaryota > Metazoa > Arthropoda > Insecta > Hemiptera > Pentatomidae > Aelia > Aelia acuminata. The sequence goes on from OU426984.1 coordinate 45,291,489, forward strand.
ACCTTTTGAAGGGATATATATAACTTTGAAAGACATTACTTCTCGAAACTGAGGTTAGTAATTTATTGAACTCCCTTAATTTACGTGTTTTGATAAAACCCATCCGTTTTGAGATATTTTAAGGGTGGGCGTTTCATCTGTGACACCCTTTATGTGACAAATACCTCACATTTCATAATTAAAGTAAACGGGGGATGAATTCTACCCTAGTATATACTATACAATATATATTATACTGTAAAAACATGAGGATTAAAGCGAACATTAATTAAGTCTCAACACATTTTATTCACTTTATTTTTATATTTATCTCCCAAAATTTTCTTTTTGGGGGTTTGTTATGATTAAGTCTTTACAAGTTTGTTGATCTTAAAAAAATTAGTAACTAATAATTGAACTTGATGTTCCTTGCAACACTGATGATGGCCGAATGGCCGAAACTTTTGGCGAAATAAAGTGAATAAAATGTGTTCAGACTTAATTAATGGTCGCCTTAATCCTCATGTTAAATCAAACTGAAGAGTCTCAAGAATAGGAGAGAAACATTAATAATTTAGATAATTTGTATTAATATATTTATATTTATTAATTTAGAGATGAGAGATGGTCAACTGTTCTTCAATTACGATAGGTTAAATGATGGTCAGGATTTTCAGTTTACCATGATTTTATTATTATTATTAACGTTTCGATCCAACTTGTGGATCTTCATCAGGGCTACTGAGACCAGGTGGATACTCAATAGCCGAGTATCCACCTGGACTCAGTAGCCCTGATGAAGATCCACAAGTTGGATCGAAACGTTGGCTTACCATAATAAAATCATGGTAAACTGAAAATCCTGACCATCATTTAACCTATATTAATTTATATAGTTTGTATGAATTATACAAAAAAAAAAAAAAAAAAAAAAAAAAAAATTAGTACAGATTCACAGATATTATCTATCTGCCTTTAATGTAGCATCAATGTGCCAAAAAATTAGAGCTCAGTACACTGTTTGTCTTCGAGGATGGTGTAGCAAATTAAACTAATCATATTTTAATTCACCTCTTCCTTAAAAACATACCTTCTTAATGATTAATGAATAAATAAATACACTAACAATTCCCCATTAAGGTACTTATAAATAATAAAATGTACTTTAATATAAAATAATGTACTTGTATCTTAATTATTTTGAGAAGGATAAATACTACGGTAAATAAAATAATATTTAATTAATCATGATAAAATGATGTTGCGTTTAGAGTTTTTTAAACCCCCCACTGCTGAAAAAAAAAGTGTAAACAAATAAATCAAACAGGTCAAGTCTTCGTGGTATCGGAAAGAAAGTGGAGGAAAACATATTGAAAAAAGGTCGTGGAAAGTTTGTGGCACAAGTTTCTAATTTGCGGGGAGCCCCCGAGCTTCAGGTGAAGTTGCCTGGATTTGTAGGATCTTTTTTTCCCTTAGCTCCCAAAAGCCCCTCCTGAGAACTTAATGCTCTAAGTCCGCTGGAAGTCCTTCGGATTATTGTGGTCGAACTGAAATTGTGCGCAATGGTCCGCTACATTGTTTTAAAACTATTTAAGATATTACCATATGATAATAAGTCACCTGTTACATTTTTTATTTATTTAAAAGTTTTTTATGAATAAGTATTATTAAAATAAAAATAAAAAAAAAAGCTTGGCGAACCAGACGGTTCGATTCCGACACCTCCAATCGCTCCCTACACAGGTATATCCACCCCACTCTGTCTAATTTTATTCAGCTTTTACACTCTCCTATTCATATCGGCCAACCTCTCAGGCTTTTACGAGACGAGGTGCCGCTTATTAATCTTTAAGACATTCATTAGCTACTATGCCTCGCAATTTCACAAACCAGTTTTAAACGGAATACAGATATCAATCTCAATTGTCTTAACCGGGCAAAGTCCACTGGGTAAGGTTTAATCTTACGTAGGGAGTTAAATCTTACATCACAACCTCTTATTGCCACTCCCATTTTTAGGCTGCAAATCCATCGGTCTCAGCCGGAGGGAACTTCCATTGTATATCCACTGACCATCTCACCATTACCCCGTGAAACTCACCCAACACGCGGTGATTAGATGTGCGCGAAATACGGATAGGTACAGACAAATATGCTTGTAGCAATATACAAGTATATAATAAAAAAAAAAACATTCTTATAAAAGTATAAGAACGCTTTTTCACTCTTTTTTTAATCATATTTTTTTAATAGAGTTGCTTTGTTATTTATTAAAAGTGTCAGAGTATAAAAAAATATATATGTAGACCATTTCAGTTTTTATCTTTCAAGTGAAGATAAAATTTTTATTAATTAAAAAAATAAGTTTTAGGAAGTGTATAATAAAATTTGACTTTACTTAGCGTTTAATAAATAGTTTAAAAAAAACAAAAAAACAATAAGGGATCATTAATCCTAAAAACTTATCATCTATAGTCCTTAAATTAGAGATGGATGATTTCAGTTAATAAACTGTAATCGATAGCGATAAAAAGATATATAACAAGAAAATAATCGGTGTATGAGTGATGTTTTGAGAGGGCTTCAGAATTATTGGTCTGAAAAACTTCTTATCTAGAGAAGAATAAACTCTTTTTTTTTTTTTTTTTTTTTTTTTTTGGGGAGTTTAAGGCTTCCACTGGAGCCCTATACTGCCCATACTAACACCCATGGCACTGGGTAATACTTCTACGAAAGAAAAGCACCACCCAGGGCGGGACTCGAACCCACAGCTCCGGCATGGGAGTACGGCGCTTTACCGCACAGCCGCACCGGGCCCCTTTAAACCCTTAAACCAGCTACCATGTTTTCCCAGAATATTCGAAAAATTGTTCCTGTTTTGATCTGTTTCAACAGTTAGTCAAATAGAATCGTAACGAACTTGCTTACCGTGAGGTAGAAGCTGGAACGTCTTAACACGAAAAACACACAACACACCGGTTTAGGTAACGAAGTCAAACTCTCGCTGTAGAGACAAGCATCGGGACTTTACATGCCAAAATCAAGTAAGAATGGGTTAACCATGAAGCCGTAAGTTTAAAAGTTATAAAAATATTCTCTTAATAATGATATCTAACATAATATACAGACATAAAAAATAATGAGGTTATTAAATACCCTTTAAAATTTTCAAATAGATAAATTTAGTGTATTTTATTATTGTAATTATTGGAAGGTACAATGGCGACATCATCAAATGGTACTTGCTTGTATAACTCAATCCATCAAACGCAATCGAAGACCAACTCCATCAGACCTCCATCAAGTCCCTTGATTCCTACTAGGTCAAGATAGGAGACATTTTTTGTCTTAAAGAAAATAATACATAAATACATATAATTTTTAATTGGAAGAGGCGGGGGGGGCAGAAAATGTGCATATGACTAGACAGTAGTATCTTCAGCTCATCCTAAAAAACTACGATTTCGATATTATGTTGATACATACCTATACATTTTTTAGTATTTACATCATACAACATACATGGAATTACAAATTTATAGTTGTGATTACAATGATACTGTGAATTTACAAAATTTATAAAAGAAAACAATTCATGGAAAAGCATGTAGAAAAACAGCTAACGAATAGAACTTAACTAACATTATCCAAACTAGAAGATCTCGAGGCCACCTTTCTATTATATATTTATCAAAATCGTAATGAATGGGTCTATAAGAAATGTAATCATACTGTATTATGACCATGCTTAGACATAGCAATTTCAAAACTAAGTTATTTCATATTGTTTTTATCATTTTTATTTGTAAGGAATCAAACGAAAAAATAAAATAAAATAACACGTACATGAAAACTTGTAAACTCAACATTTAACCTCAAAAACAATTTAATTCAATTAAATATTCTTATTTTCTTTTAGATTTCGCTCAAAAATAAAATATACTTATTTCAAGTATAATGGAATTAAAGCTTATAAAAAAGATTATATGTATTTTACACATCCGCTTGAGTTATATCGTATCAAGCAAATTGATTGAGATGGTTTTAATTTTTCTTTACGCACCTTGAATAGCAGTTCCAAAATGAAAAGACAGGTGTCTTTAGTGATTTTGATAAACTGACTATGGTTTCGTGATTAAAGAATCAGAACCTCAAACTCTTTTAAAAGCCAAAGTGGTAAGTTATATAATGTAGGTCCGTTAAAATTAATCACTTTTTGTTGCGCTTAATATATTTACTGCTTGTTCATACTTGAGTTGACTAAATAACAAGGTGTTAATGACTCTGTACAAGCGAGCTAAACTAATAAGAGCTCATCAAAGCTTTACAACTTTCTTTGAAGAAGAGGCGGACTTAATAAGGACTTAGTTGAGAACGGAAGTTATTATCAGTTGTTAACATCTAATGACATATAAATGAAATATAATAGATTACCTATGATTAATGTTAAAAAAAAAAAAGGTTGGTCACACTCTATTACTTATAACAGCTTTTACTACATGCACAAGTTAATTATCAATATTTTCAAATAATTTATTTTTTGAAGAGAAAAGATTTGGCTCCACCGGGAGTCGAACCCCGGTCTCCCGCGTGACATGCGCGGATGCTAACCACTACACCACAGAGCTCGGCTCCAAGTAGAGCCAATCCTTCCTCTTCACTGATACCTACTACACGATCACGCAAATTTTGTACGCAAACGTACGTCAATAAATACCATAAATTAGACAAACTTTGTCCACCTCCCGTTAATCGCAAAATTTGCGTGATCGGGTAGTAGGTATCAGTGAAGAGGAAGGATTGGCTCTACTTGGAGCCGAGCTCTGTGGTGTAGTGGTTAGCATCCGCGCATGTAACGCGGGAGACACGGGTTTGACTCCCGGTGGAGCCAAATCTTTTCTCTTCAAAAAATAAATTATTTAAAAATAATTTAAAAAAAGGTGGTCACCCGCAGATTAAGATTAGATTAATACTTTTTAGCTTCGAAAATTTTTTATAAAATCCAGAAAATGATTACCTATGTCTGCTGGCATTGAAAAATAATATTTTAATTAATAAGTATTAATTAAATATTCCTCCTCTTGTAATGAGAAATGGAAATTTTCAACCAGGGAAATCATTTATCTTTTTTTACTCTATTGGATTATAAAATTCTTTCATGTTCTATATTAAGACAATTTAAATCTATCACTACAGATAATTAGTGACTTTTCTTAACTCAAAAAAAAAAAAAAAAAAAATTGCAGTGAAAGTACCTTAAAGGAAGTTTTTTCCCATTGCTATTAAAGCGCTATCAGGCTTTTTCCATGATGATAAAACTACGTCATATTAAAGAATACCTAATTATCATTAAAAATTACGAGTTTAATGAAAATTGCTTGAGCCATTTTTTTTAAATTCGTAAAAATGTTTCAAGTTGTAAGAGTAAAGTGCCAAATACGGTTAGTAAATTGGGATCAAATGATTGCTGTCACGTTAGGGGTACATTCTCAATTCAAAAACTAATTTGTTTCTTCAGGGCTCATAATTCAGCAAGAAGGTAAACGTCAAAACGCAAAATGTCTAACAAACATATATGGTGTTTTTGATGAATCGTTTTAAAAACACTCAAACGATTTTACTAAAGTTAGTTATTTGGAATCAGCGAATCCCATAAATCGTATTTTCATTAAAAATCTTAAGCTATTTATGACTATTAGCCATACAAGATTAGTTTTACGGACAAACGGTGTTGTATCTATACATGCTGAACTTCGTTGCATTCCATATTCCGTATTTTACCTTTAATATTTTTTCTATTTGTCCTAAGGTAGTCCATTGTTTCTCAGGTTGCTTCTCTACCTATGTAATCAAGAGTCACTTCCATTCTAGTCGAAGAATTTCTAAATCAGAAATAACATGCAAAATGTGTTGAGAAATGCACTAAAAAGCAGCGTGAAGTTATGACCACCTTAGGCCATACCTTCACCGCTAACACCACCGTTAGGCAAGGCAAGAAATAGCAATCTTTCAACTTACAATAACTCCTAATACATTCCTGTATATCCCTAATAATTTCACTTTGTTTTTAATACATATGCGAAAGATTTAAATATTTTCGACATTTAAAAATTACCTAGCCAGTTTAAAACTATCTAGAATAGTGATGACAGCTAATAATTTACTCAGGTGAAGTAAGACCACATCTCAAGAAAGAAATACAAGACAGTTTCGTTTCTTCATGTAGTCATTAGGGTTTAGCTTAGTATAGGGGGTGAAACAAGATCCTTAGCGAGGAGTGAAGGGAAGAGGGGATGAAAAAGAGGGTGTTGGAGACGTAAGTGGGTACCCTAGCTCCACCTTGTCTAATTAATACAAAGAAGTTTCGGGCTACAGTCGTCCTGAACCTGACAGATGAAATATTCACATTACTCTCATGAAGAAGCCCCGAAGTAACGCGTTTAGTCAACCAAATAATCCTTTTTCTTTGCGCTACCATCTCTATGTCGTAACTTTTTCTTATATATATATATACATACATATCTTGATTTGAAATATTAATCATTCTATTTTGTATTCTAAAATCTCAATCAGGTCATAGACTTTCAATATCATTCCGATTTTTTTGTTATTTTTATTTGGTAGATATGTAAAGTCCGGTTAGGTCCACCTCATATAAATTGAGAATGGTATGTTTCATTTGTTGGGTTTGTCTCCACGCCCCGAACTATCAGGGGCTGATGAGGTATCATACACTTCTCAATTGGAAAAACTCAATAGATTGAGTACTTATTCCGGTAAACCTTTAATTTATTTATGACATATGACATATATATTTATATTTATGACATATTTATTATTTATATTTATATTTATGACATATATAATTTTTTAAGTAGAATTTATTCATATTATCTTGGCAGACTGATTTATTTATTTACAATAATGAACTAACAACCAAGTAGCATGCAACACCATAAAACAAGTATATATATATTAATGCATGTAAAACACCAATTCAGCAATATTTGACAAATTCTCCATTAGAAAGAACAATTATGTAATATTAAAAAGAAAAGGTTGGTGATGAATATGGACACAATGGTCCGAAACTTCCACCAGTTTGAAAAAATATAAACATATATAACATGAGACTGCAATGGGATACTGTTAGTTCATTATTGTAGATTTTATTTTTATTAGTTGTATAACATCATGTATCTTATTATTATTCAGAATTTAGTTTTCCAGGTAGGGAATAGTCAATATTGCGAAAAGTAATGGACACTTTGAGTTATGTAATTTAAACAAAAACAATACAAAAAATATGAATAGGGTGAAGAGAAAAAACAACTTCTATTTTGTTTGCATATTAAATTACAAGGATATAAAGAAAATTAAATGGCCGAGGGTGGACAGACTTAGCTACGTGAACTGCTCTCCAAAGAAGTCCCCCGGGATAAGTTTAAGCCCCTATGGGTCGGGTCAAGTCCGGCCCACAACTTGTTCACACAAAGCTAATTAGTTAAGGCCAATTTATCACAAATCCCGGCTAATGTCTCTTCCAAAGTTTATAACGGATTTGGAAGGAACTGATTCGAGTTTATTGATTTTTTTTAAATATATATATCCACGAGTATTATTTTTAAGGGATTATATCCAAGAAAACACCCGATTTTTCACATTGAGTTATTTAGGCTCTCTAGAAGTCTTAATATTGATAAACGAGGTGTCAAAATTTCAAAGTTTGTTGATCTCTAGGGGGCGAATTAATATGTATTCATATATTTTCTTCTAGTCCAACCAGAGCTTTCGTAGAAAAATCGTTTATCATTACTTATAATTCGAAAGGAATTGAAGGAATTTTTTTTTATATATTTGGAAGTTATGGCATACATTTACATTTTGGTGCACTTAAAGATAAATATAATAGTCCAGATTTAGTCCTACGAAATCAAAAAAAAAAAAAAACAGTAGCTGAAAAAATTATTTCCGTCATAACTAGGTTTGATTTAGATTACTCGGGAGTTTTTGGTGAAGCCGATAAACCATTATTTGAAGTGTATAGACGTAATGTCATGATACAGGTGAAAGTTCCTTAAATTACAAAATATTTACATCAAAAGAATATTAAATGAGAGCTTTTAAAAAAAAAATTGAAAAATAAATTATTATTTTTAATTAATATTTTCATTTCCACCTGCCTCTATTAAGCTATCAGGAAAATTTTGAGTACATAAACTTTTAGCGTCCGGCAGTTTCAGGCACGTGGGAATATACCTATTTACCCAGTACCACCACATCCCGATCTTGATTCAGGAGAGGAAACATTATTTATATATGTACCTTTTGTTATTTGTTTCATATTCGTTTAAATAATTGCTTATGACATTGACTTAATATCTGCATTGACATGGCTGGCATACGGGCCTATTGGCGTAGTGGCAGCGCACCACGCTAGTTACGTGGGATACACTCGCCCGGATCCCGGTCAAGGCCTACCTTTTATCTTCTGTATCTTATGTATCTTTTATCTTTATTCTTTTAGTACTTTGAGCGGTTAGCGACATCCTGAATGTTTAATTTTTTTTAATCAAGGTGTCGTATACAACGGGTTATAAATCTGCCAGGCAATGAGCTAACAATTTTTAAAACATATTTTTTAGTTTAGAGTTATTACACGTTACGCTTAAGCCACACGTATATTTTAAGTGAATGAAATACAGATACAAATAGAAAGACAGAATCAACTTAAAATTAGAATTTCCATTCTCCTCCCTCCAAAGCTGGAACCGCTGGAGTCTGGTTCCTTGTACTGGAAGGGATGTGGGCAGGCAGGCAGTCATAAATTAAAAGACCCTTTTAGGATAATAAAGTCCTGATTTCATTTTAAATGATTCATCTTCAAACTTTATAAGTCCATTTCTCAGTCCGGGCAAGCACCCTAACATTATCAACACTTATTAAAATAGTCCAATAACGAGGAAACTTTGGACCTATTAAGATAATATATGTCTTAGTTAATTGAATTAATAAATGTTTAGGAGCATTTTAATGGGATTGGGGGAGGAAGACAAAAAAGAAAATGTTGTCAACAACTCTCTGTTAATTAATTTTCAAGAGTATGAAGATATCATTAATTTCCATGTTGTATTTTAATCATTTATTTACATACGCTTTAATCTCAATGATAACTTTTATGACTAAATAATAAATAATTCTATTCTGTCAGGGCCGACCTGCCTTTCGTTAATGAAAGGTTGAGTGCCTGGCCATCTAATAATAAGAGTATATGCTGGTTGCAGCAGAAAAGGGGAAATATAGTTAAAATTATGTTAAAGAATAATTCTTTAATTTTGTTAAATTAAAGATAATATTAAATAGCTCCATTAATTGTATTTACAAATATAAAAAATATTGAATATTAAAATAAAAGCAAAATCCTGTTTTTAAGAGAGAAAAAAAAAATAAAACAACCTTCGTAAAAATAAAAAATTCTTAATATTGAAACTCTGAAATTAATTAAAAGTATTTACAGACAATAAAACTAAAGAAAAAACTCCACCATTGAATAAAAAAAAAAAAGATCGTATGTTACAATATTTGCATAAAAAAAAATATTTTAATAGTGCCCGGATTCGAACTAGTACCTAACTACAGTTTTGTGCTAGACCACTAGACCAAGCCTGATAATTGATAAATGTCCATTAGAATATCTACTTCTTCCTGATCCTCGGTGAATCCTTCCTGATATGAATTTGTCCACATTTGTTAAGGCTCGTACATGGCACACAGGATACACAAAATAATGTTTTTATGACTTACGGCTAGCAAGCGCCGAATAAGGCCTCCTAATAATAGCTGCCGTTCTATCTTAGAGCTCAGCCTTCTCCACAACTTTCTTCTGTCACTCGTAGAACTTGATGCTAGACGAGGAGTTTTTAATTGAGAGAATGCAGCCACAGTTAGCGATAGGCATGGGTCATGGGCACGAAGAAAAAATAATTGTACAAGTACAACTGGAACACGAGGTTTGCCCTCTGAAATGGCGAGCCACACACACTGCACTCATGCCACTCGGGTGTCAGCTGACTGGCCCGACTTGTTACGAACTCACAAGATGCATGACGACCACATGAAATTCCTGGCACCTCGGAAGGTTTAAAATAATAAACAATAAAATTTTATACACATTTAATTTTACAAAAGACAAAAAAAAAATACTTCCACTTAATATATATATATATATATACAGGGTGTTTCGGAATTGCACGGCACTATTTTAGGTACGTGTTCTCTAACACAAAATAAACAAAAAAGTTCATATTAACATATATCTCAAACTCATTTATTAAACAGATATCAAAGGTTAAAGATTTATTATTTATTTACTGCATTTACTGCAAATTATTTACTGCTGACTGTACAACGTTTAACGTGTTTAATACTAAATAAAAGGTTTTAATCACCTGATAAACAAATGAACGATAAGCAATGACAGTAGTTGCTCATCTGTTTGTCTAGTTCTGTGTGTTTTAGTGTGAGTGAATCTTGTGACACAGTTCAATTTATGATTATCATGGGAGATACCACAAATTTATTCACTTTTGATGAACAAACAGACATGCTTTTAACTTATGGCGAGGTACCTACAAACGGTGCTGCTGCTGTTCGAAGATATCGTGAAAAATTTCCTAACCGAAGAATACCAAATCGTAAAACGTTTGAGGCCATTGAAAGACGTCTTAGGGATAATGGTACGCTAAAACCTATACGAGTGAACGCCGGTCGACAACGATTTCGACGAACTGCAAACGTAGAAGAGGAAATACTCGGTGCTGTTCAGTTATCTCCTACTACTAGTACCAGAAGATTGTCACGTCGTTTCGATGTTTCCTCTACCAGCGTATGGCGAACTTTACGCGAACAACAATTATATCCATTTCACGTATCAAGTAGGCAAGATTTGTTACCACAAGATTATAACAAGCGCAGACATTTCTCCCAGTGGTTAATTCGACAATGCACACGAGATCCTAACTTCCTGAACTGCATTTTGGTTACTGATGAATCTTGCTTTACAAGAAACGGGATTCTTAATTTTCGAAATACCCATACTTGGGCTGAAGAAAACCCTCATACGACTGCTGTTGGACATTACCAACATACATTCTCTTTAAATGTCTGGTGTGGTCTTCTAAGCGACAAAATCATCGGCCCCTTCTTTTTGCCACCTAGGCTGTCAGGTATATCTTACTTGCATTTTTTGCAAAATAATCTGCATGATATTATAGAAGATATTCCGCTAGGCATTAGGCAAAGGCTGTGGTTTATGCATGACGGTGCTCCAGCTCACTTTTCTCATAGTGTCACTGATTATTTAAATGGTCGAAACGGACCTGTTAAATGGCCACCACGATCTCCGGATTTAACGCCATTAGATTATTTTGTGTGGGGCTGGATGAAGTCTATGGTTTATTCTGCGGCAGTTGACACGCAAGAAGAGCTAAGAAATCGGATCGTGGAAGCCGCAGTAACTATCAACCACCATCCTGATGCTATACGAAGAGCCAGGAAGCATGGATTCGTCGTGCTGAATGTTGCATTCAACAAAACGGAGGCGCCTTTGAACATTTACTCTAAATGTTGTAATAATAATAAATAAATAGTAATAATAAATCTTTAACCTTTGATATCTGTTTAATAAATGAGTTTGAGATACATGTTAATATGAACTTTTTTGTTTATTTTGTGTTAGAGAACATGTACCTAAAATAGTGCCGTGCAATTCCGAAACACCCTGTATACAAAATAAAAAAATATATGTCGGCCTCGACAATTCATATACAATAATAAGTTGTTATAGATTATAGAACCCTATTTTTTTAACGTTATTTTTGTATGTCAGTTAGCTAGGATAATGTCTTCATATCTCTTTTTTTTTTTGGTTGAATGGTTGAAAAATAATACTAAGTTACAGGTTTATAAATACTAATTATATAAAGTGCAAGTACAATATAAATACTTCATGACCTTTTTCCCTGTTATAAAAATGACAAGTAATATCTGAAACGGTATTTGGAAGGCGGAAAACATGTGACAGACACGTGCTTCAGTGTTCAAATTTAGTTCTCGTTCCGGAAGAATAAAATATTTTCTAAAGCCCGTTAATATTTAAAAACTGTTATTTATTGAACTCGTATGTTTTATTTTTGTTATGTTTTTTAAATTAATTAAATGATCCACAGGCTTTTTTCCATTTTAATTTTCTTTTTTCACAAAATAAATATATCTTATTTATTATAAAACATGTAAAATGACTTATGAAAAAAAAAAATCATATTTTTTTTTTAACTAACCGAACTAACAATATCCTCAAATTCAGAGATTAACTGCTTGCATAGGCCTCGTCTCCGTAGTCATCCCTTAAGCAAATAATACTTCATATTGACTTTTCTTGAATCAACACTAAAGCTAGACTACGATCTTTGAAACGGATTTGAGTGTGTTGACTCTTTCACTCTAAAATATTAACAAGATTAATCAACATAAGATATTCGTATCACTTAATTTAAATTCGGAATTATCTTCTATGGGCTTTCAACAAGGTTAACTTTTTTGTTCAATCTTGGGACGAAAATGTTGTAGGTTACTTCATAATCTGCAAATAAGAATCATAACCATCGCCAATAAATAATCGTACCTTGATTGATCAAAGCACTTAACCGTATAAAAAGGACTATTCAGTCCAATTTAATCCACCCCTGGCGGACAAAAAATAAAGTTTGGTTCCATGCTTCGTTCTAAAAATTTAATCTTGTAAACTGCCTTTAAAATAAAAATAAAACAGGCATGAACAAACATTAAAATGAAACATTTTATTTATTTATTTATATTTTACGGTATTCGCGCCTGCGATGGAGCGTATCTAGCAAATTTGTGGTGTTAAGTTTTTCCTTCGGTTTGCTTGATTTAATTGCTATGCTCGATCCCTCGGCCATTGTCTTTTTAATCTTCGTTGGGCGGGTAACTGGGAGGAAGAAAGAGAAGAAACAAGTGGGTTTGGATGATTATGAGTTGAACAGTGAAATATATCGTATTTTACGTGAATATATGATTTTAATGTTGGGGTGTCCATGTCTTTGTGTATTGTGTTGTTAGAAATATACCTGGGAGCGTTTACAATTTTTCGAAGAATTTTTTACTAAGTGGTTTGAATTTTGTTTATGTGCACTAGTTTAGCGGAACCCCAGAGTTCTGCTCCGTAGGTCCAAATAGGTTTCAGTATCGTGTTGTATATTAGTCTTTCGTTTCGTAAGTTAAGTGAGGATCTGTAGTTTAGGAGATGTGACAGTTGTTTATATCGTCTGGCCAGTTCTTGTCTTTTTAGTTTTGTATGTATGTTCCAAGTGAGTCTTTTGTCGAATTATAGTCCTTTGTAACGTTCATGATTTTTAGATGGCACAGCAGTATTATTAAATTTTATTGAAATTGAAACTTAAAACGTAAAAATGAAATCCATTTCAAAAGCAAAATGATATAAGCCTAACAAATCCATTCTGACACATACAAAGAGTTGACAGTCGTATAAAGACTATTCGCAAACGGTCTTTAACTAACTTAAAGAGTCTGACCAACTCATAAGAGACATGGCCACAACTGATATACCCATAATTACGTGGAGGAGATTAAAAAGGCGTTGGATGAGAGATCTCCTTCTTTAATACGCCATATTCCAAATATCGTTGAAAAAGCACCAAATATCGTGGAAGAGGCACTGCATAGTACCATCTTCCTCATACCTGATAATGCATTATTTTCATAGCAAAAACAGACAAAATTTGGTGATTATCGAAATTTGATATACAACGGAAAATTAAAATGTGATAGAAAAAAACCTTATAGGTACTAGTAGAGATGAGAGATGGTCAACTGTTCTTCAATTACGATAGGTAAAATGATGGTCAGGATTTTCAGTTACAATGATATTTATTATGGTAAGCCAACGTTTTGATCCAACTTGTGGATCTTCATCAGGGCTAAAAGAAAACAAATATATGAGTATCTATGCTAGAGGGTGACAATAAACAATTATAGTAATAGTACCTTATAGGTAATATATTCAAGTTTAAATAAAACTAATTCAACAAGTATATTGTCACGTGAAAAACCATAGCTGAAAAGCTAAGCAGGCCATGAACCTAGGAGAGCCTGACCGAGAGGGGAAATCCTAGAGGGGCATTCCAGGTCCGGGGCAGGCTGAGTCTTAGCCAAGCAGGCTGTCTGAGTCCGGAGGTAGCAGACACAGTCAGTCAATCTGAGTCTGAGGTGGAGAGAGTCTAAGTCTGGGAGAGACAGGCAGGTTGAGGCTGGGGCAGCCACCGACAGACTAGGAGAGGGATCCGAGTAGTGTAGTAGCCCCAAGTATTTATGTAGTTATGAGACTATAAATGCAAGTCCCCCACATTGGTAGTTGGGACCTGTAGATTGTTTAGTGTACAAAATAAACGATGGAAATAGTCTATAGTTTGATCGATTACCACACAACCCTTGCCCAAAGATCTCTGTGTCACATTGGACTGGTAGATTTAAGAATAGGGGTGACAATATTTATTTTACAAGTGTACAAGTATACTTATTTTTAATTAGGTAGAGAATAGTCCGGGGAGGCGGTCAATAAAATACAAAATAGTGTAAAACTATCCTAATTACTCATATTGTTGTCTGTGTCTTGTTTATTTAGCCATGACGAAGACCTGCATAGTTGGGTCGAAACGTCGGCAACAATAAAATAGTTTTACACTATTTTGTATTTTATTGACCGCCTCCCCGGACTATTCTCTACCTAATTCTATATCCGGTCAACTATCATCTAACCAATTATTTTTAATTAGTTTTATCAGAAGAGAAAAGATTGTCCATGGGCGGGACTCGAACCCGTGTATTCGCATCTCCATTCCAGAACCCTTAAAGGCGTCTTTACACTTTACGAACGTCACCCTCGAACAGGTTCTCCTCCGAACCTTGCCTTACCGGCTTTTCACGAACAGCCATTTACATATGGCATACACTCAACGCGACGTTGAGCGAACCAATATCGTTAGACCGGGAACTCGACGCAACTTATTCGCGTATTTTATCTGAAAAATAAAAAATAGGAGACCAATAACAAACAGCGCACTAGTATCACAAACAACTCTTGTAACTTGGGAAAAGCCCAAATCAAAAGAGGAACTAGAGTTACCCCCGAACACACGGACGAATATATGAAGTACCAAGAATACCGGAACAGTCAGGAAGGCTGTTCGAGTGTAGAGCTCGTGCAGTGTAGAGGGACCTTAACAACTGAGCCACCAAGCTATACTTATTACATTCTGCAAAGTACTTCCTCAAACTATTTAATATGAAAATGATAATTCATTGATGTACTAAAAAGAAACCTGAAATGGTTAACCCTAAATCAATATATTGAAAATTCAGCACAAGATTTGAACATGTTCATTTTTAACATTTTGGGTTTTCCTTTCATTAAGCTAAGAGGGATAATTAGCGGAAGTTATATTATGAGTATTGATCCAGCATATATCCATAAATTACATTCTATAAATTAACCCTTTGCATTCGGCACCGTTTCGGACGTTACCTACCGGCAACTCGACGCAACTTATTCGCGAAAACGTACACCCTGAAAACCTAATATTATACAGTAAAATTTTAGAAACAAGTAAGGAATTGTAATGAAATTTAGGTTATATGTATTTGTGAGGCTTCAAGGACACATAATTTATTTTTTTTATAAATTATAATAAAGATTAACATACTCTAAAATAGATAAAAGATCATAATTATAATACACATTATTATTACAACATATATTATAATATTATAATAGATAAAAGATAGCCGATGTTAAAAGATCAACGTACTATAAAAATAATGAAAAACACCGCGAGCCGCGACCGTCATTTATCACCAAAAGCGAAATATCCTATAAATAGTTTTTACGATTTGTTTATGTCCTTATATGTTAAAAACTGAAAATTATTGGCATTGTCTCCGTAGTGGAGCCCTCGAGTTTGAAGACAAATTTTAAATGGCTCCGCTCCGGAGACCTCAAGTGCAAAGGGTTAATATTAGTTAATTTATATTAACTATAATATTAATTAATTAATATTAGTTTACAGCTCAAGCAGGACAAAAATAGAATATTTTAATAGGATGATTAATTTTCCGGATTTCGAATCTAAATATTTATTATTAGGAAAGCCAAAGTTTCGATCCAAACATGTGGATCCTCGTCAGGGATTGCTGAGCCCAGTGACATACAGAGACTCATCAAGCCCTGATGAAGATCCACGAGTTTGTATCGAAACGTTGGCTTTCCAAATAAAAAATGTTTTGACTGAAAATCCTGACAATTAAGCATCCTATCGTAAAGAAAACAGCTGACCTCTAAAATGTTTTAAGAATCGATGAAAGTTGACTACTGTTCTATTTCCCATTCTTGCATTGGGTATGTGATACGAATCTCGTATTCCTGTCTAAACGTTAATTCATGTACGGACGAACGCTAATTGGACAAAAGCAAACACGGCTTTCGTCAGCTTCTCCTGTCTTGGAACTGGCATTGTGATGTTTCGCACCTGGCATGCAATGGAACTGTTTGACATTAGAACGGAAACAGTAACACCTATCACTCTGTGCCATATAATAATAATTGTGACCTATAACTGCGACCTAATAATGATAAAATTGAGACCTCTTATTTGCTTCTGAAGGAATTTTATTTTTATCTGGTGATATTTGTTTGAAATTTTATATTATTTTGGAATAATGTGGATTGTTACAAACTTTTCCTTTTCCTCTATATTCATCGATTATAAAGTAAAAAATTGAAAAATACCCCAATATCTTTCTCAATTTTTTAACCATGTATATCTTACTAAGATTTTTTTAATTTAAAAATTTTATTTGCATCTGTAATATTAAAATATTCAAATGAGTTGAAATAAGGTACATGCTAGCTGACCCGTGCGAAGCATACGCACTTTAACCTACTTAAATCCTACTCAATTAAAGTACACACAGTATATTTAGTATCACATAGTGCATATGAAGTGCGTCATCGGGATAGGAGGGGGTTGAAGTAAAGAATTTTAGATGTTTAAATTGTAGATTATTTATTTTTTGAAACATAAGTTAAATGTATTTACATAGTATTTACGTGTTTACAAGACATCTTTGAACACTATAAAAACTCATATTTTTGCTTTTAACACGCAAACGACGGCGGCAATCGCCTCTATAAACTGGCGCCTGTTCGTCTCTATAAACTTAAAAAAATGACACTTTCGAAAAAGCCCTCCAATCGTTTTCGCTGAGAATCGCAATTTTCACTTATAGCTCGCAAACGATGGGGTTAATTGAAAAAATGTGTATACCGAAAATGTTATCCTTGAAAACGTGAAAAGATTGACACCATTTGGAAACCTCTACTAATAAACTTCTATTACCAAAAACCCGGTTTTGCGTTTATAACTCGCAATCGAATGCGAAATGCGTGTTTTTTACATTTTTTCGGTGTAGCGGTGAAGGAAAGCTTTAAAATGATGCCTCATTCATGAAATTTGAGGAAGTATTAAGGAAGTTATGGCGTACTGACAAAAAAAAAGGCCTTGAGAAATAATATATATGATGACATTGTAGTATGAGGGATACAACATCCAGTGGAGCATCCTTTTACTTTTAGCATTGATATAAATTCCTTTTTCAGACTTGGAGGTCCCTCATCCAACTTCATGTCAGGAATATCACTTCTTGCCATATCTAGTACTGATTCGTTGGTATGGACATGTAGTTTGTCGTGAAACCTAATATTTAGCTGCGGGATGTAAACCCACGACCTCTGGCATTGTAAGCTTTTATGATAGCCATCACATTAAATTAAATTAAACAACAATTTTTTAAAGATCGTATGTGGAAGAGAGCTTGTTTAAAGTGAAATGAGTCTGTAGAAAATATTAATTTTATATTCAATTAATAAAACAATATCAATACATTTCACCAGTGTCAGAAATTAGCACTTTCTTAAAAAAAAAAAGATTATTAAAAAGGGCTTGGCTTTAAAACTATGGATAACGGCCGATTGAGAAAAACAGAAGTACAAGGTGATCCAGATTGCAAACCATATGAAAGTAATGGAAAGTAACCGGTGTAAAGCACTATGGACATTCATTGAATCTTTCATTCCTAATATTATTGGATCTACATCTACATTATTTCAGTTTAGATAGACACATTAACATACAGATTGTTGGGCGCTAAAAAGTTTAAGGATTACAAGAATTCCTTTCAGGTATCTTTATGCGCATTAACAAGGTACATTCCTTTTCGTTTAATACGCCGCTAATAATATTTTTATGAGGACGTTATCGATAAATTCTAGCAAGTAAGACATTATCACGAGAATTTAACATTCTGACTAATGCTACGAGCGCAAAGCATCTAAATAAAAAATATGCTTATTTATTTACAATTCTTAAGCTAAATGGCACTTATTGGAATGGGTTGGTTGACTCTGATATCTATAGCATTAGGCATGCGAACTTCTCGTATTCTGATCTTCTTTCCTTTCTTCGTTATGGTTTCGTATCACGCTAGACTTCTCAGATTGAAAAAATATATCTTGGAAATCTAAAAGTTCAAGCGTAGATGACTCTAGATTAAATAGCAGCTAATAATTGGGAAAAGCCCTTATAGGATGAAAACAAATTGAAAAACTAGGGCATTGAATAACAAATAAACAAAAGTAAATGTGGTCTGTCTTCCTTTTTTTTAATTTTACCTTTATTTGCTTAACGTCAATTGGTGCCACTAAGGCTAATCGGACGGTGCTGTACCATATTCTAGATTACTTACATCAACTAACATATTTGAAAGGCGGGTGCTATAGGCGGGAAAGCTCAATTGGTTTCATTTGATGTTTAATTTGTATATTAATTAATTCGATGATTAAAAATGTATATTGAGACTGAACATAAGCCACTTAATTACGATGTGAATGGAAATTCAATGAATGAAATAATATTCAAACCAAATATTTTCCTTATCTAATTTTATACTTTGAACTAATACAAAAATAAATTTAAATAAGTACATAAACGAAATTGAGTATTCCAATTACAAGAGAAAAAATTATTCATATAAGTAATTACAATAAAAAAAAAAATCTTTCACTTGTTTTGGTATGATAAATGTGGGGGAAGTATGTTAATAATCGGTAAAAAAAAAAGAATTAAAGTGAAACAGAATCTTTAATAAGCTACTTCCGACAATTCCTAAAGGGAAGATTTTTTTTTTTTTTTTTAATTCCTTTTAAGTGAATTTTCTGTTATCTTATTAAACATTGGGACAATGCGCCTTGCCTGAAACCTATTAAGGGAATTTCAACTGTTCATTTAAAATCAACCAGGGGAAAGCAGCTTTATTTCAAAACCATTTAACTTGCTCAAGAAAATGAATTTATTATTTTAATGGAGGGTTGAACCATCGTCTTAATCACAGAATAATTAAAAAGGAAATATCTTTATATTTTCGATAAAAGTAAGAAGAGATTGGTTCTTAGACGATTTAAAGATTCTTATATGATAAAATGAGATTTGGAATATTTCGTTTATTTTTTAACATTAATAAAAACTTTCCCTTTTTTACTGTAAGTATATTTATACTCATTTATTTACTTCTGAATTAATTTATTTCGTGTATACTTTAGTATTATTCTTTCGGGAATATTTTTTAATGACTTCGCCTTGAAAAATGCAGACGTTATAATTGACTAAAGATAAATAAATTAAAAAAAATCGATACCATTTCTAACACATTCAAGTTTCCAGCTACCGAAACAAATACCGTTTATTTCCTTCCTGGTCTTTACTGAAATAATTGGTAGTAGTAGTATCAATTGTTAAGTACGCTTTTCTGTCCTCATCTGCATATTATTAATAAAAAAACAAAACAATCTTCAGGCACAGAATAACTGTATACGGACAAAAAAAAAAAAAAAGAAAAAAAAAAGTGCATTAAAAATAATTATCAAAGCTATACTAATAAACTATGTTAATTATGTTCCAGCGTTACTAAAACTGAGACGTAAATGATAACCCCATTCGCCCCATATTTCAGCCATAGTCATTAATATCACATAGAGGGTGGGGGCGAAGAATTGCCGAGAATATTCTGGCAAATTAGAGGCAATGTTTTTTCTATTATACCACATTTGAGTCAGGAAGGAAAAATAATGTCCTGGGAGAAGAAAATATTAGGAATTATGAAGCAAAGGTTGAGAGGGAGTCGGGAGAGAAGCATGAAAAATGCGGTCATTAACAAGAGCAGTTGTCTCAGGATATGTCCATCAGTCAACAAATGGCACACTCTTTCTCAAACAGGAAGAGATATTTTCTTTATTTATTTTTTAGGTAAAATACAAAAGGGAAAATAAAGACAAATTGTATCCCTGAAATAGGTACGCTGCACATGGTTACAAATTAATTTTAGAAAGAAAAAATAATTTTTAAAATCAAAAACACCATTCTAAAAATATTAGTTTTAATTCATACACATATAGTTTTAATTCATATTTACATTTAACAAACACTATAAACTAGAAAATATAGTTTAAAGGTTTTAAGGCGATATGATTGGGGATATTTGTCCAGAAATGGAATACCATAAAATAAGAACCCCGATTTTTAAAAATCTTCATTAATAAATCTAAAATTGTGTTATATATTGAAAAATAACACAAAGTCATTCGTTAACGATGGGTCTGAATGCTTATATAGGTTGATCAATTCACTACAAAATGAGAAAATATATCAAGACAAACAGGTCATTTTTTGCAAAGATACGAGCTATTAACTTCCTTTATATTTATTATCATAATTAACTATTAATGAATAAATAAATTGTAAATAACAATGACTAATCATTTCACTGAGATGTGACTGATCGTGATTTAGATTAGTAAATTCTTAATAGAGCTATAATAAAAGCATTAAGAAAAACTGCGAAGGCTTTCAAATTTGTAAAAATTGTAACATTTTCATCCCAAGAAAATGGGTTTTACACATGATCAAAACGAATATGGCAAAGAAATCCCGAACTTTATGGTATTTCAAATTTAGTGGAACATAGTGAGCGTCTTTCGCGCATAACATAAAATGACTTATTCCTTTCGTTTGATCAAAATATCAAATACTTTAACTAAAAACACTCTAAATCAAGCTTTTTCTGGTATCCAAGTTGTTTCAAAATCACGTATGTGATATACCAAGTTTCCCTGCAATCTCACAAGTGTACCAATTGAATGGGTTGCCTAGAGCGTTGTTGATCTTCAATGAAAAATCATCGCACCAAATATCTTAAACCAATTCTGATACTGCTTTTTTTAACGGATCGTTAAAGCATACAGCACACAACTTTTGGTGTGTTTGTGAAGCATTTTTTTCTTTACGGGATAAAAAGGGAGAATCTGACGAAAATTTTCACTCTGTGGTTCCATATCAAACTGAATGTGAAAACTATAGTAAATATCCGATCGTCACAATCGGACCAAGGCAACTAAGCATAAAACTGTTTTTTCCCTTTGAAATAAGCCACGTAAGGTTTTTTTGATTTTTTATTTCTTATTATTGTGTATGCAGATGTTTCGCGAATAATTCTCAACCCTAATACAAGAATTTCTAGTAAAAAAGATAAAGAAGGATGAATTTTATCTGCGAGATAGAAAGGCTTGGAACACTATCACTAAGACGAGGTAAGGAGCATTATACTCCTACTCAGGATGCCTCGGCACGTACCAAGTGGGGAGAGGGGGCTGACAACAGTACATATTTACACCGCAGATACGAGGCTATATGCCCAAACCCCCGCGTCTTCTACCTCTGATTAGAATCCGACTTATGTTAAAGACATGTTCTCAAAGGGACTCTGAGACGAAATTACCAAACTTCTCCTGAAAATGATAATCTCGTCCTACTGTATTCGAGATGCGTTTGGATATTTGTAGAAGAGAAGAGGGGTCTCTTTCTTACTCAAGTTCTACCGCCACAAACATGTATAAGACTTTCAAGAAAATCGTACAGTTATTAAAAAATTAACAGGTGTTTTAATGAATTTTTATTGTTTAAAATAGAAATTTAAGCCGAAATCAGAGGGTTTTTTTTTTGGTTTATTAACCTATAAATCAGAGCGGTTTAACGTGGGACCGACCTCAACTGAAATAAATCCGGTTGGAGGTGCTTACACAGCATAGCGAGCAGAAGTCGAAAACTGACATCTACTAAAATTATTGAAGGACCTTTCTTGCTGAATGGAGGTTTGCTAAAGACTTCTTATACAGTATCTTCAATTGATTTATTTCATTTCTTTGATAACATTTGAACACCATCCTATTCTGAAAAAACTAATTTCCAAACCTCAACAATATATCATCAACAAAATAAAATCAAACAAGGAACCAAAAGAAAATACACTTCTCAAACAAGTCCCTTTCAAAACTTTCTTCCGCAATTTTATTATTCCTTTTATTTGTAATGATAAAATGCTATAGCAATCTAGTAATATGATGAATGCAATATCATAATAGTTATGCTATTATATTCATATTAATTTTACAAATCGTGAAAGGAAAAAATGGTAATCTATAAAGAAATGCCTGTCAACAGCCCAGCCCCAAGGTTAATTTGAGCATTAAGGGTAGACAATTAAATGCAACGATAATTACTAAAAGCTCTGCAAGGTGTGCTCTTAAGTGCTCTCGACCCCTCTCGATCTTGGGACAAACTCCGCCAGCCCCTAGTAACAAAAGGTTTTTATTTGTCTGTTTAGAAAACCATTTCAATGATATAAGCAAAACATTCTTATTTACTCTAAAAAAAAAAAATCCTGCGAATGACTGCAATACTCTCTTTAAGGAATAAGGTAATTTTGAGAATTATGTGGGGGAGCCCCTGAACTTTAGCTATGTGTTGCGTAAGTAGAAGTCGAAACATAACTCCAGGAGATCCCTGCACTTCTTGCATACTCATATCACTAGTATAAAAAAACCAGTGAGTACTGTAAACTCTAAGTTTCTAATTAAATAAACAATTAGTGTTTAATAAATAGTGTTAATGCATCTTGCCTTATTATTTTTTTTTTTTTTTTTGGAAAGTCAACGTTCAATTCAAAGCTTTCAAATAATCATTTACGGACTTCAGCATTTAATGTATGTTGAGTAACGTTTTAAGAAATTTGTAGTCTAAGATTAATTAAGGTATTATAGGATATGGTAATTGGGTCATTACAAAATTATGGGTTATTTTGTGTCACACGGCCTCTATGCCTATGCTATTCATCATAGAAAGTTAAAAAAATTTGGAGAGACAACAACAACTTGGCCCCTACATGGACAAACTAATCTGAGGCGAAAAAGTTGATATGTTTCATAGTTAAAAATTGTTAATTACGTCAATTCTCACTTCCTACAACTGTCTCACGGTATTGGTTTCTTACATCTCCTATTTTTAAGCTACCCTAACTTAGTGCATATATCATTGAAAAAATTATTTTTGCCCTCAGTGTACCCTCCGGTACGATAATATCAGGGTAGATTATGAAAATAAAATCCTTTAACCATACATCTTATAGGTTTTATTGTTGTCACACAGTTTTTTCTCACACCATAAAATTTTTCTTAATTAACCCTCCACAACCAGAAAAAGATATATTTCACTGCCTGAAAAATATAAGGTAACGCAGCTGCTACATAGCTACCAGACTAACCTAGCTTTGGTTTCATTAGACGTCATGTGTTCGTTGAAGAAATTTTTTTTTTGGTGGAATTCATTAGAGTATTTTTATACTTTCTCACTCCCTACAATACTTTTGTAAATTAAGGTAAGTGTTTAATCTATTAATGATGGGAAATTAATATGAGCATGAATGATCACATTATATGAGAATTTTATAATATGAGAAAATCTGAAACCAGCAAAGCATAAAAACATTCAAAACCTCACTCCCTACAAATAATGAAAAATATCATATTTTTATGGAGTGAGATGAGGTTTGGGGATTGAGGAGACTAGTTCTCTGGGTTAATATGTCACAACACCCTGTTATCAATAGCATGTAAACATCAGCTCCCTTCCTTCCGTGGCACTATGAAGGTTCTTCAAGAAGACACCCACAGATTGGCCATGAGACGCTTGAGCTGTTTCAATTGTTTCTAGTGCGAAAAATATTTATTGGGATACCACCCTGTTCGATGATCAGAATAAATTTCAAAACATCTCCCAGAAAAAGAAGAAGGAAAAAGAAAATGGTACAAATTTATAGAAGATTAAAATAACGCCTTTGGGTTTCTCAAACTTTTATTGAATTAGTAAATAGATCTCTTATTTCTTCTTTTCTTTTTTACTTTAAACCATAGGTTCCTATTTTTGTTTTGCTATTTTGTAAACTGAAATAAAATTTATAAGTTTGATTTGACGTGTCATTTCTAACTCTCTAGAGACGATGGGTTTCTCAAAAGTTTCAAAAACCTATATTTCCCAAAATATCAACTAAAGTGTGTGCGTGCCTTTAGGGCTAGTTAAGAGACCGATATAGGGGCACTTTATAAACAAATCCCTGCGAAAATGAAAGATTTTTTTCTTGAAAAAAGTATAGATCAAAATAACCTATAATTTTAAAACGACCCAATTACATTTCGATAAACAGAAACATGAAGCTATCAATGGGTGTGAGGTGTGTGAGGAAACAAGGCTAATCGGACGATGTTACTGTGGAAGTTCTAATTTTTGCTTGTTAAGGTATAATTAAGATATGGATCTTTAGCAAGTATCTGACATCACACATGTTCTGGACCTTTATTTCACATTCCATCCAAAGTGCGGCATAACGTAGGATTTTTTACTCCCTTTAAGAAAATCCTAAGGCCTCCTGGCCGTTTAAGATCTCGCGACCTTTTGCATTGTAAGTTATTATGGTAACAACTAAACCACGTGTTATCTCACTATTATTTGACTTATAGGATCGTTTTTTCTCTATAACATTGTCCTCACCCTGGAATACATCACACAACACTACATAAAGAAAATATTCCTCCACTTACCGTGAACGTCGATGCAGCCGATCTGCTTCTTCATGACGCTAGTGTTAATCTGGCACATGTAGCAGCCCCGGTCCGACTCCTTGAGCTGCCTGATGTGCAGCCGCCAAGTCCTGTCGCTCTCGTGGGAGACGCTCACCCTGCTGTTGTGGGTAACCACGCGGTTGTGCATCGTGAGGACCGTCTGGTCTTCTGCACGGATCCAACCCACCTGCAACAGAAGGGTAATCCATAATGCCATCTAAGTCGTGATCATATCGAATTCAATGTCAATGGAAAAGATTATTTATTTCAGAATAAAGGAAAATATTTGGGCTTTATTACGAGGTCCATAAATGAATAACAAATTCGCTGAATAAATTCTTAAGACTTACCAATGAAGATATAAAATTGGCACATCATTCACTTCTTTCAACAACGTTATTTGTCAAAAATTGACTAATTTTAGTTATGAATGTTTTCAGGAATGCACTAAAAGTGTAGTATATCTTTACAAGATGGTAGAATCTGCAACTCGAAGCAAAATCTATGGCTATTTTAACAATAACATTGCATAAAATGTCATAATGCAAAAGTAACTCTTCTTCAGACGGACATAAAAAAGTCAATTATTATTAAAAACAATACGTTCTGCAGTTTAACGTTCAAGAAGAGGCTTAATGTATATTTTGAATTTCGATTTCATCTGCATGATGCAACTCGAAGTAGTTTGCTCAATGTATTTTATGTTAAAGCCTGATGGATATGGAACTTTTTTGAATCAGTTGTGAAAGGTTTCTTGTTTCTGATTCTGGTTATAAGCATTCTGCAATCCAGTACATTATCAATTACATTTAGTACGTTGTTAGTAGTAGTTTGACAAGAAAACAGAACATATGTTGGTTTCTGATACATAGTACATGTTCTATATTTACCTGGAACGTTTGCAGTCATTTATTAGAACGAGATCACATGTTAGGAATGTTCTAGGGTATTCCGGGTGTGTTCGAAGCGGACCACATACATAAAGTAATCGACTGGTATCCGTTTGAATTTGAATTTGAATTAACATTTTTCTATTATGTTTTAAAATTAGTTAAACACCTCACTGGTTTAATTAAATATTAAAGGTTTGTATGCTACGTATTACATTCACATAATATGTTATTTCTCAAGGCCTTTTTTTAGTCGGTACGCAATAAATTCCTTAATACTTTATCAAATTTCATGAATGAGGCATCATTTTAAAGCTTTCCTAAATTCCTACACCGGGAAAATATACAAAACACTCATTCGCACTTCGCTTGCGAGTTATAAGAAAAACCGCGTTTTCGGGAAGTAAATAAAAATGTAGAGGTTTCTAAATGGTATCAATCTTTTCAGGTTCTCAGGGAGAACATTTTCGGTGATATAAATATTTTCGATTAATTAATTAAACCGCCCGCTTGCGAGTGGTAAGTGAAAAACTGCTAGTCAGAGCAAAAATTTCAAAATGGTCGCAGGGCTCTCTTCATTTTTTTTTCAGTTTGTCGAGTCGACCATTTTTGGTTATATGGGTCATTTCAAAATTTTGGTCACATTTATGTCACAGAACAATAATTGGGCCAAATCACAGTTGAATCCATTTTGATAATTTTTCCTGAAATCTATCTGTTTGAAAGCTTACTTATCATTAAACATTAATTGTGATTTGTAATTTACGGCCCAGGAAAAAAAATGCAAAATATTGATTTCTCACTCCCTAGTGATGTCACAACCCAGAGGTACTCCACAAGTTAGCTGAATATTGTGAAACTTCTGGGTGTAAGTCCATAAATCTAGGGTTTTTTAGAAAGGTTATTATGTCTAAGTCCAATATTCAACTGATGAATAAAAATTAATTAATTCAATTCACCTAATTAGTTCATTTCATGAGTGTCACTGGTGTTGATCCTCACTCCCTAGAAATTTTTTATAAGTTCCGCTAAACTGGAGGAACAGGGAAATTTTGTTTTTCCAACCTATACGATAACACTGCTTCAGCATGGAGTACACATGATTTTTCCCGCTAAGAACAATCCCGAGACTAGGAAGTTAATTTGTGTTCAAGTTTTGAAACTCATAGGGTATTTTTATTCATCCTCACTTCCTAGTGAATAAGTTTTCCAATAAAGGTAAGTGGATTTTAATCATCCTTTTCACATTGATTGTAGTTTGATGGTAATTTGTGGAAAATATTTTTGAATAGCTTACTTACTTACTCTACTAACCGCCTGTGCCATTTAATGGTGGAAACCTCACTCCCTAGTCTCTCACTCCCTAGAAACTCTTAAAATCTAGGGATCTAGGGAGTGAGGTTAACATCTAGTGATTGAGTGTTTTCAAGTTTTTACAATAAATTTATAATACAAAAAGTCTATCACTGTGCATTATTACTTTCCTTGCTCAAAAAAGAAGCGCAGCGAGGAGCTATTGCACAGAATGAAAAAGACAAATGCTCAGGTCCGTCAAGATATAAATTTTCTTGAGGATGACGAACATTCAAAATTGTGTCCAGGACAAAAGGAATGTATCACAAGAAATTAAGAAACAAAAAAGGATTTTATCAGGGTCCCTAAAAAAACTTCATGCTCTCTTCAGTAAGCAGGTAGATTACAATATAAGCTATACCACATTCACAAAATTAAAACCTTTCTGGGTCCTAGCGCTTAAAAGTTTGTGTAATATTTTATATTTTGATATTTTCTAACTGCTTCTTATTTTCTTAAAATAAAAAACTTTTCTCACTTCCTAGACACCTACCTCACTCCCTGGAATTATATTTTTTTCAATATGGCGTATGTATGGTTTGACTGGTAATTATGTATGCTCACATCAGTGACTTGCTCAGACAACCTTAAAGATTGATAAGGAGCAAAAAAACACACATATTATTCATTTTTTTTTTGTTTAATTTGATGCCTGAATGTGACCGAAATTTTGAAATTACCCATATACACTTTTTCGATAATCGCCGTCGTTTGCGAGTTACAAGCTAAAACACGAAATTTCAGAATAGAATCGGCGCACTCACTTTCCATTAAGTACTAAATACTTGTTATAAATATGCACTATACGCTACGAAATGTACGGTGTGTACTTTAACTAACTGGTATTTAAGTAGGTTAGAGTGGGAATGCTTCGTATGGGTCAGCTAGTATTTAATAAAATGAAGTAGGAAAATATCGACGTAGGTTACTTTGTTGATGGAGTACTTGTCAATGGATTCGGGAATATCATTTTTTTTTACTTGATTTGTACCATTTCCATTTTTTTTTTCGATAATTGTGAAAATAGAATTTCTCATTCGTTTACATACGAGTATTTAGCTTATTATTTAAATGAAAAATCTATATGAAGGGTCATGGGGAAAACCACTACAGTCCATTGCTTATTTTTTGTGACCTTTAAATTATTATTACTTTTTGGGTAAACAAATAAAAAAAGAATACTATAAATAACAAATTTATTTCGATTTGCTAATAGAATAAATTTGTTTCTCTGTCTACACATCAGATATCCTTCAACACCCTCGAACCCCCATCTATAGCTTCGCTGATGACATGGGTATACCTTAATCACATCAAAATCCTATTACGCACTAGAAAAGTGGTTAGTAAATGGAGAATCAAAATTAATTCCACCAAGATTATTGTTTACTTAACTTAAATCGTTTACAAAAACAGTTTTCACCTGACTTGTGAGTTGAAAATCTGAGGTTTTTCATGACATCAGACATTTTTCCGTGTTTTTCCTTTCACTTACCTATATATGAAATATATAGTAAGTGGAAGTATTGTGATCGTGAAAAATTTTGACTTCCGGTTTTCAACGGAAATACACGTTTTGGAGCCCCCTAAGCCCAAATAACCAAGTCCCGCGAAATGGTCTGTGTGTGTGTGTGAACAGACTAGCTCAAAAACTATAAACCGTGCGAACCTGAAATTAGGTATTTAGTGTAAGTATATGCCCGCAATGTGACAGCAAAAATTTCATTAAAATTGCTCAAAGGGAGGGGGTACTTTATTTAATAACTTTTTAGGTTTTTTTCGATTTTCTCAAAAACAGCTCTAACGATTTTGATTAAACTGAGTATTTGATCTATTTATGTGCCCGAGATATGACTGTAAAAATTTCATCAAAATTGATTAACCGGAGGAGGGACTTTACTTTATAAATTTTGTATCATTTTCACCTGTTTTTTTTATTTACTCAAAAACGGCTCTAACGATTTTGATCAAACTGGGTATTTGATGTGTATATATGCCAAAGATGTGATAGCAAACATTTCATCAAAATTGATCAACCGGAGGGGGGACTTTACTTAATAAATTTTGTATCATTTTCATGTGTTTTTTTTTTTATTTACTCCAAAACGGCTTTAACGATTTTGATTAAACTGAGTATTTGATGTAATAATATGCCCGAGATATGACTGTAAAAATTTCATCAAAATTGATTAACCGAAGGGGGGACTTAACTTAATAAATCTTGTCTCATTATCACGTGTTTTTTTTATTTGCTCAAAAACGGCTTTAACGATTTTGACAAAACTCAGTATTTGGTGTTGGTATATGCCCGCGATGTGACAGCACAGATTTCATCAAAATTGGTCAAAGGGAGGGGGCACTTTATTTCATAACTTTTTTCCGATTTTTACCTTTTTTTCGATTATCTCAAAAACGGCTTTAACGATTTTCATCAAATTCCCCATGTTTAATGAAAATTGTTCTTTAATATCAGGTAAGAAATGAATGTGGAAAAATGTGTAACAATGAGAAGTAGCATTAACACAACTCATTAATTATTAATCTAAGTAAGTGGGTAAGTGAAAGTTGTGTGTTGCGCGCACGCACCAGATTTTTTTCTTTTTTTTTTTGTTAATTTTGTACACTTGTAACCATTTAAGTATACAGGATAAGACTAAAGTCACTGTTTATTTTTAAATGTAATAATAACAATAAGATCACTTTTATATTGTTAAACACTGTAATAGATTAGAATTGAATGTAAACTCAAGAATCAAGGACCAATTTGGTAATCTTCATCCACAGAGAAATGGACTACTGTTAATCTTTACCCGGCGCTCAGCACTTTTTTTTGTTTTTCCCCTTGCATCGATTTTAAACTATTGATTTTATGTGTAATATCGTTTTTTTTCTCGACGGTAACAAGTCTGAAAAGAAAGTACACTTCCTATACTATCAGATGGCACTACATGTGTCAAATCAACAGAGAGTCGACTACCGTGGTTTTTCCCCCTGGCCCTTCATATCATTGTATAGATCAAGTTCGTAACTCTTATGATGATCTTATGATCTTTATGAGCATTTTACATTTAAGAAAAGCTGTTGATGTGTAAATAATATTATGTAGTGAACATTGTCGTGGGTGAGCAATAATTAGAGGAATATTTCTTTAATGAAGGTGTCAAACTTAATTTGAGACATGTCTTGCAGTTCATTTAGAGCTAAAGAGTGTACCCACACTCTTTATAAAAGGATAAACCTAAGCGAGATTTAAGTAGTTTCCTATGGCGGTTATGGGAAGGGAACAGTTTAGGGTATTGGATGGTCTAGCGGGAGGCTGGACGAGGTCCAAGGCATTTACCTCACCCCTTTCCAACCCCCTTCGCTGAGGTTTATGATCCAACCCTCATAAACACTTTTTACCTCACTAGGCTTTTATATTTTCCATCTTCCATCAAAAAAGGTGTCCTCTTTGAATGCTAATTCCTGTTTCGCCGCTGTAAAACTTATATGTCAGTTTCTTTATGTCCACCCGTTTCTAAAAGCTTTTTCTAACCTTACATAAAATATTCATATCTTTTTATTTATCTTTAAAAAAAATCTCCACTTCAGATATTTTACAATCACAAAAAAATTTAATTATTCGATAGACTAAAGGATGATCAGGATTTTCAGTTTGAATTTTTTTTTATTTTCGAAAGCCAAATTGTGGATCTTCATCAGGACTAAAAGAATACAAATATAAGAGTATCCATGCTAGAGGATGACAATAAAGGAATATTTTACAGAACTGATAATAATATAAAGGATGGTAAGCATTATAACAAATGTTTTATTTTCTCATTTGTATTTACAAGTTTTTGTTAACAAAAAACATTTTTGTGGCATTGGTCACTGTGACCGTCAGCCAGAGTTAGTTGCCCTTCATTAAAACATGAAGCTAATATTTGAAATTAATTTTAATAAACATAGGTATATCTTTTCCTAACCTTTCCCTTTAATAATTTTACTGCCCAAAAATAATCCTAAACTCATTAACAATAATCCTAAAATACACAACTGACAACTGAGTAGTCATGTAGCCTTTCACTTCAAAAGGGGTAAGTTTCCCCATCATAAACCTTTGAAGTCGGCAAACTATCCCCTACCACTAACTCTTACCTTATTTTACCTTCAGTCTGTGTATCTATCTTGACTCAGAAGGTAAATATCAGATTCTATTTTATCTTGCTAACCAGCCACTTATTTAAATATTCATGCATATTGCTTACCACCTTTTATATTATTATCAGTTCTGTAAAATATTCATTTATTGTCATCCTCTAGCATAGATACTCATATATTTGTTCTTTTTTAGCCCTGATGAAGTTCCACAAGTTGGATCGAAACGTTGGCTTTCGATAATAAAATTTTATTCAAACTGAAAATCATGATCATCATTTAACCTATCGTAAAGATTAACAGTTGACTACCTCTCACCTCTAAAATTAATTATACAATACAAATACATTAATGGCTCTAAATATGGATTATCGCTTAACATTCTACCACAAGCCTAGCATGTGGTTATTATCAGGGCAAAAATAAAACAAATAAATGAGTAAAATGTAAGATATCTGTAAATATAAAGAAAATCAATAAATTAGAATAGAATAGAATAGAATAGAATAACAATATTCTTGGACTATACCCTAGTGAGGTAAAACTATCGATAATCTGAAGTTGGGGGGGGTGGAATAGTAAAAATTTTCATTTGGAACGGTAGGAGCTATAATGCGCGTTTCCATTTGCACTTTTTATTTCCTTTTTTATTGGGGAATAAGATGAACATTTCTGTGAATAGAGGATTCCATTACAGCGTGAAATAATTTTTATCAGTTTCTAGCTTATTTCCAAGAGCAATGAATAAAAACTTTATCAAAAGATCGAAGAAACTTAATTTAGAGGGAAGCTATACCGACCCCCTTCATGTTATCATGCGCACAGGATTCCCCATTGTCGAAATAGTTGATTTGACATAGCAATATTTGGAACGCAATTCTCGAATATGACGGAGTTTGTGAAGAAAAAAGGGCGGTCTTGAGACAATTTTTTATACATACCTTGGAACGTAGAGGTCGAAAATATTTTGTTACAAAAACTGCGATTTTGTTTCTAGGCCATTAACCAAGTAATTTTCAAGTCAAGGGACTGGCAGACAATCAATTGTTTTGTTTGTATATTATTCCATTAACTTGGAAGGTATGTAAGTATGAGCAAAACATTCAATTTTACCGTCTTATGTTTTTCGTATGAAGTTAATTTTTTTTTGTATAGATTAGATAAGCATTTTATGTCAGAAACATAAATAAAATTACAATGTTACATTTTGTTTATTTTTATTTTCCATGAATTATACAGCACATGGCTGCTTAGAGGAAGAGGCTGTTACTTTACCTTATGTTTTTGATAGACTGGATAGTTTTACATCACTACTATGCCCTTAAAGATTAATAGATTTGTCTATAGTAATCATATATTGATAGTACAAATGTTGATATTCGGTCATAATGTTTTATTATGAAGAATATTAAATAAATAAATTTATATTTGTATTTTTTCTATTGCCTTACAATTAACTCATTTCTTTGTTTTATTTCAGCCCTCGATGGAATTAAAATGTTTTGGACATAACGTAGGCAATAAAAATAAAGAAAAAAAATTTTAACTTAAATTCCTGACTATTAATCAATTGTATGGGTTCGGTTTCCGGCTACTGAATCCAATCGGTAGGAAGTTCTTGAACATTATAATTCTTTCACATGCTTTATTTACAACATTTTTTGTTTCAATTTAAAAAAAATCATCATTTTTTAGTAATTTATTTTTGATCATGGTGAATAATGGATTAAGGATTAATCATAATTGAAGAAATACATTAGTAATTAAAGGCGTAAGAAAAGAGAAATGAGATTAACATCTGAGATGAATAAAATCCAGAGGATATTCCACAATATTCCCTCAACCAGGAAACTTCTTGAAAAGGCGAGCCCTCTGTTTATTGTTCCTCTTACTAAACAAAGGGAAGGAAATCTGATTTCAAAGTTTATCTATTCCGAGACTTTGTACTTTATTGTTAGAAGAAGGTCCGCACAACCTAACTGCGACTGGTTGTGCAGCTATGTCAAAATTGCGGGTTATATTTTCGCCCAGTTTTAGAGAAAACTGTAACCCTAAAGAGTAATTTAAATAGCGTCCCTTTTTACCTAGCAGCTTCGGTTGAGCGACCTTCTTTGCTTATAATTACTTTGCTCTGGTTTCCTTCTTAAGAGTGTTCATGATAACTCAAAGACAAAGTTTGCTTGCATCTAAGCACATTTTTATTTAAATGCAAACTGCCTGTTGCACCAAACTTTTCTTATTTTATAAAAAAATCATATTTCACAGATATATGTAATTTCTGAGAAAACAACAATGACATAAATAACATAATATATTTATATTTATATAGATATAAAATATTATAACGTTAAACCGATAAGCAAATAAAAAAAAACATATGGCGTAACCTCTCGGACCGCTTGTTGGAACAAAATAAGCGGTTGGAACGAACTGTTTGTGTCTAGATCTTTCCTTGATGGCGTAGAACTGCCCACATTGTTCTGGAATATTCCAAGCCTGACTATTTACGATTATATATAAGGAGCAGTGACTGAACGAGTTAGTTTAAGTCTGCGTCTTGTCTGTGTAGCGCAAGTCATATGATTTTGTTTTTTAACGTTATCATTTTTGTAATCTGCTCAAGTGTTTTGTTACATTTGTTACTCACATAAGTGTTACAATATATTTATATCTACAATACATAAGTCTTACCTTCAAGTATTTTTTAGAATAATCCTATACTAACCTCTCATAAAGTAGGCTAAACCCATGTTTGTAAAATTACTGCATAGAACATTGAAGGGGTATATTGACAGTTTAATTTAGTTTTAAGTTCATACTTTTAATATCCTTTATTGAAGTTGATATATTCCTAAAGAGATTGATATTTATTTAAATGTACTAGGACGGGTAAAAGAAGAGATATTTGATTTGAAGCAGAACACTGAAATATACAAAACCGAGTTCATTAAGAGAGAATGGGCCAACAATTGGCTTACAATTTTCATCTCCATTGAAGAAGGAGAAAAATTGATAATTTTTTTTTTTTTTTTTTTTGGTTTTAATGTTTTGGGGGCAGGGGGTCCGAATTGGAATCTGAAGTAATTTTTTGTGTAAAAAATCTATAACTAGTTTGCTGGAAGATCTATCTTTGTACATGTTGTACATGTTAGAACAAATTGAAAAAAAAAAATCTGTGTGATACCTACAATAAACATCCAGTAGAACAAGAGTAAGGGCTTCTGATATGTAGTATTTTTGTGCATATCACATTGTTAAAATAAAAAATATAGATAAAAAGAAATAAAAGTAAAATTTGATCAATTAATTATGTCAAAAAACTACCTATTTAAAAAATGCAAATGTATGAATAAATAATTTGATTCAAAAAATGAGAATATAGGTAAAATAAATATAAATAAGGTAGATTGAATTTTTTTCCCTTCCCTTCATTAAATCCTAGGCTATACGGGTTTTCCCAGGCCAGGGGAGAAGGTGGGGGATTAATGTCAAGTATTATTGAATTACCTCTGGCTCCGGATTTTGAACTTTTTACCTTCGGGTTCCCAATCATACGTTGCCTTGTGCAAAATTTCCTAACGCGTTTGTCCAATCGGCCGTTCCGCCACTCGCATTGAATTCAGATATTGATATATAGACATGAATTTTTGCCAAGGAAACTCCATAATAAATTTCATCAATATCCGTGAGAGACTGACTGTGCCCCCACCCCTCAATTTAGTTTGTTACGCTTAATTTTAGAGACTGTATGGTTTATGTGTTTGAATTCTATAGTTATATTCTCATTTTAATTATATTTGAATGTAATTTACGAATTAAACGACTAGATTTTTTTTTTCTTGAATGATCCTAAACCTACTGATCTAAGTTGGGAGAGACGGTATTTTATATGTAGCAGATCGTTTTATTATACTTCCACTTTATAGAAAGTTCTTCTTTTTTTTCCCAATAAAAAGTATAATTAAGGAATGTTGCGTTTCCTCGAGGAGGGAGGAAGCCAAGGGTGAAAAAGACGTAATATAGGACAGATGAGGGTTGGCAAAAACAAGAACCGGGGGGGAGGGCGAAGCTCGAAAGTTGTTAGGGTTCCCTCGGAGGCATCAATAAGCCATAAGCTGCCCACAATACCCGCCTCTTCGCAAAAACATTTACCGCCCAATTACCCCTCCTTCCTCCGAAGACTTTTCCTTGGGCCCCTCTACACCCATACCTTCCTATCGAAATTTGCTCAGTATCGTTTTATCGTCGATCGGGATGAATTGGAGCAGAATCCTCGAGAGGATTCCACGATCTAAGAGGTTCTCCGGGATTTCCTCGCTTCGCCATCGCTTTCTATAGAAATATTTTTGAAAACCAAAAGTGGAGGGGCGTACTCTTTAACAAGGAGCAAATATAGTCCAAAATGAGTGATCTTTGTGTTTAAAATTTGTTTAATGTATTCAAAAATTTTAATGGATATTTTACTTATTGTTTGTATTTCACATAAATAGACAATAGTTTTAAATTTTAATTTTCATTTTGTTAATAATGACATACGCTCTTTTGCAATAAATAATAGACCACGAGAAAAAATAGATAGTTTTTGAGTAATGGGTAAATAACGCTTTCTTTTCTTTACTGCGCTTTAAATCTTTAAAATGATGGCTCATTCATCGAATTTTATGGAGTATTAAAAAAAAAAAATCCTTTTAGAAATAATTTATATAATATTAACAGATTAGCTAATTAGCTAGGCAAAAGGCTGTTAATAGCTCGAACTGATTCAAGAACCGATTGAAAAATAAATTGTGCCCTCTAAAAAATATTATAAAACTCTATAAAATTTATCCAATTTTAAAAATTACAAATATGTCGCTGGTTGGTAAGAATAGTGACACAAGTCAAAATTAAAAAAAAAAAAATATTTGTTTTCATTGATACGCCAATATAGTAAATTTTAACACGTTCAGGCCGGGACTGATAAATGCTTTTCACTCCATCCGGCGGGAGCTATTCCAAGACATTATGCAGTAGTGGCAATGCAACAATAATAAAATAAACAATAAAAAATACTATTCTAATAGTCATGTTTATAATATGGTATTAATTATAATTGTCATTAAAAAATAAATGTTTATAATAA
Organism: Aelia acuminata; assembly: GCA_911387785.2. Classification (NCBI taxonomy): domain Eukaryota; kingdom Metazoa; phylum Arthropoda; class Insecta; order Hemiptera; family Pentatomidae; genus Aelia; species Aelia acuminata. The sequence continues at coordinate 45,328,129 of OU426984.1, forward strand.
TTATATACTTTTTTAATTACATGAATACAAATACAAATCATTAAAAATAAATATAAAAAATAAATGAAATTACGTTCATTTTTCACTATTTTAATTTTCAGCTATATAGAAATTATTTCTACTTTCTCAACACTTTGGCTGCCTTGTCACCTGAAATCCAGCAACTGTTCTCTTGTCAGAGTATCAAGTATTAAAATTGTGTCGAAACGAGAGCGTGACTCTCAGGTTATCTTTTTCGGCAGTCAGAGTGTTAAAGATCTAATTATTTTGCAGAGGCGGTATTCTAGTGTGAGCCACCGGTGGTACATGCTGGTGTGAACGTGTTAAACGAGGAAAGTGTCGTAATTATATTATTCAGACTGTTCACTACCTGCTTACAATTTACCAAGAATCAATAAATATTGTGCAAATGACGATGTAGTGACATGTATTTTCACTATTTCTGACAACTATGGATATATTTGTAATTTTATGAATATTTAATATTTTAGAGTTAGAGTATAGTTATAGTTTTGTATCATTATATTTTATTTCTGAAATTATTTTTCTATCTTTTTTAATGATTCTTCAAACTCAAAGATTGGGGCACCATTTTCAAGATTGATATAATGACGTTTAAGTTACAGTATTAATTATCATTAGCCGACAAGTATTAATTTACAGCTTTTACTTATAACAATCTGGAATACTTATGTGGGTTGAAATATGGTGCGGAATTTTCTAGTTGAAAATCTTTTTTTTTTTATTTTTTTTTTTTTTTTGACTCGTTAGAGCGGCATCAGCTGCGACAAGACAGAGTTGGAAAAGCTGGATGGAAAAAAAGAAGAAAAACAACAGGTATCGTAGAGAGTGGGGAGGGGAAGGGGTTTTTTCCTGGGGTTACCTTATACCTAAACCCTTTTTATCCAATTGACCGGCAAACATGGGAAAATTTCGTCCGTCTTCTATACTTTTTCCCTTTACTTCTCATCCCTTCTAAAGTACTAAGGTTCAATTTTCGAAATCCTATTTATTTTATAAAAAAAAAGAAAGGAAAAAAAACTTAAATAATATTTCAAAGCTGCAATTATTTTTACCATTTTCCATTTTTTGTTGCAGTTTTTCGCTTACAACTCGCAAACGAAGGAGTTAATCGAAAAAATTTATATGACGGAAAATTGTATCCTTGAAAACCTGAAACGATTAACACCATTTAGAAACCTCTACTACTAAACTTCTATTACCAAAACCGGGGTTTTGCGCTTATAACTAGCAATCGAAATTAGTGCCTCATTCATGAAATGCGATGAAGCATTAAGGAAGTTATGGCGCACAGTGGTCCAACCTGGGAAAAAACCTCATAAATGAAAGTAGCCCAAACCTAATTTTTTCTTGGTTTTCGAATACCTGAATAGTTGTAGAAGAATGGAAAGAATATATTTGGACTTTTTAATGATTGAAAAAATCGTACTTTTCTACCAACATAAAAAAAAAATTCTACTCTGTATAAGATTTACAATAAAATATTCCCCAATACATCAGGAGTGTGTCACCTGTATGTGCACTGTTGTGGACTAAACATTTTTTAAAAAAATATCAATATTAAGAGAAGAAATTAATTTTCGAAATCATTGCTGAAATAAGTATGATTTTCTGACTTTGTTGGTTTATAAAACGCTTGCGTTACGTTGCGTTACGGTCGCAATGGTTTAATATGTAACTGTAGATAGTAGAGGAACTGTGGTAAAATTTTCAGCGCCAACTTCTGCCAACTTTGGGATTTATAAGGATTTAAACCTTTCGTTACGGTGCGAGTGGCAAAGGCGGATGACCTAGGAGAGGAACTATTAGTTAAGAAAAATCCTCCTATAGGTCTCTAAGGGATGGGGACTGACTTATAATTGAAATAAAATAAATCTCAAGTTATTTTCATTTTATTTCTAAAATACTAAAATAAAATAAAATTATTTTAATTTTAATTCTAAAATACTAAAATAAAAAAAAGTATTTTATTTTGTATTTTAAATAATCAAATAAACTACAACTAGAAATAGGTTGTTTGAAGTTGCACAGTTTCTTTATAGTGTATGGTGGTCCTTTGCACTAGAGCTCTCACCCCTGAAAATTGAGGTGGTACATTTATTTCACTTTGATGCTGTAACTGTTGCAAGTTTTTTAAAAATCCTACACTAACCGCGCATATTCCAGGGATAAATGAAGCATTAATTGTGAGATTAAAAACAGTACTAGATGTGAATTTGCTCTCTGTACCCGATTGATTCTGCAGCATTTCGCAAGTATGCAGCAGAAACGGCTGAGATAGCAGTGACTCGGTACCCCTGGTACTATCTCCCATCGACCGTCCACAAAATTCTTTTCCATGGAGCAGACATGATTGAGTACGCAGCTCTTTTTATCGGTTCGCTGTCAGAAGAGATTCATGGAGAGTAGGAACAAAAATTATAAGCAGTACAGGAAACATCATTCGAGGAAGATATCTCAATTCCCAAAAATAAAGATGTTTTCCACTAATTATTTGTAACAAGCAACCTATACATTACGGATTTAAGACAAGCATACAAGTATAAAAAGAAAAAAGAGCTAACCGAGGAAGCATACAATTTACTTAAACAAGATTACATAATTATATCCTATTTGTATTATTGTACATAAAAATTTTAAATAAAAAAAATTATCAATACAATTTTTTTCATTTTTATTTTCCACATCAAATTTCAACTTGATCTGATGCTCTGATTTCGTTGATAAGGATTTCATTAGATTCGGCACCTCCAAAAACATATAAGACTATACCAAACACGAATTTTTTATATTTTTGACTTTTTGAACTCAAAATTGGACTTGATCTGGTGGTCCCGTTGCACTGAATTTGGTTTCATTAGATTCGGCACCTCAAAAAATCAATACACGGGAGGTTCCATGCCGCTAACAAAGTTAATATAATAGATATTAGGTTTTTTCCCATTTTCAGCTTTTTTGGACCACTGTGTGGCGTACCGTCAAAATAATATAAATTATATTATATTATATTATTATATCATATATATATATATTTTTTTTTTATTCATAAAAACATTTGCCGGTTTAGTTCTTCACTTTACAAATTTATAATGTAGTTTAATGATCACATTTATTAGGTTTTATATCTTATTTATTTATGTTTTACAGATTTTTTTATTCTTACTTTTAGCAATGATGATTGCCAAAACGGACTACAAATTGGTAATCCAAACTAATAGTTGCACGGTGTTGTTCTAATTAATGAAATTTTGAATTACAGAATGATTTTGAAAAATGTTGGGCAAACGATAACAGACATTTTTTATTTGGACCAGTCTATTATCATCCGAGCGGTATGTTTTGGGATGGGTACAAATGGTCTTTTATAAAAAAAATTAGTTTAGTTATTCAAAATATGCGTGATTTAGATTGAAACCCTCTTGCTGAATGTTATACATTTATATTATGTATTCATTTAACAAGGTAGGTATTTGTCTAACAAAACTTTAGATACCAATCTATATCTACCAACAGTCGATCAGCACATAGCGACGCTTTACAAACGATTTTTTATTATTTCGAATGGACATCCAAAGAGTTTAATAAGTAATATGGCTGACATATGCATGGATACGAGAACAATAAAAAGGCCAGGAGGGGATGCTGCTAAGTTACTTTCCCTCCTAATGCCTGACATGTGATTATTTCCTATTATGACCATCTTATTCCCTGGTTGACTAACTTAACCATCCCTAACCAAACACGAATTTTTTATATTTTTGACTTTTTGAACTCAAAATTGGACTTGATCTGGTGGTCCCATTGCACTGAATTTGGTTTCATTAGATTCGGCACCTCAAAAAATCAATACACGGGAGGTTCCATGCCGCTAACAAAGTTAATATAATAGATATTAGGTTTTTTCCCATTTTCAGCTTTTTTGGACCACTGTGTGGCGTACCGTCAAAATAATATAAATTATATTATATTATATTATTATATCATTATATATATATATATATATATATATATATATATATGATGGGGCAAGCTATTGAAAGAGGAGTAATGAAATCTTAATAAAATTAGAGAAAAAAGGGAGAGCGATATTCATAAAATTGATTCGATTGTAGCATCGATTAAACCAAATCACTTTAACGAGTTCTAATGAACTCTTAGACACAATTAAATGTGTAATTGCTTAAGCGTTCAACCGAGTATTTTCCGAAGTTCGAGTATCGGCTTTCAGTGAGGCAATTTGTATATTAAACACTTATTCTGTGAGGGGGGGGGGGACTTTGGAGTTATGGGAGCGGAAAATTTTATTTCTCAGTTATCCCCTAGTAGGAATGAAACATCCAAGGAGGTGGAAGGCATTATGAATCCTCTGCGAAAGGGAATTAGGCTCTCTCGGCGACGAGAGGAGATGAAAAACGTCTTTTGAAAAGGAAAATAAACCGCAGCTCTTCTCTCTCACTCAATCTCTCTCTCTCTCTCTCTCTCTCTCTCTCTCTCTCTCTCTCTCTCACTCTCTCTCTCTCTCTCTCTCTCCTCTCTCTCTCTCTCTCTCTCTCTCTCACTCTCTCTCTCTCTCTCTCTCTCTCTCTCTCTCTTCTTCTCGTCTCGGCGAGAATGTGATATGAATTGAAAAAGAGCTAAAGGGATTTAATCGCCCACCCGGTTTTGAAAGGTGGGGGGGAAGGGGGGGGGGGAGGGAAGGTCGTCCCACTTCCAGCCGTCGCAAATTCCATTTTCAGAATTTTTCAATTGGGGGAAAGATAGAGGGGGAAAATAAATAAAAAAAGAATAAAAAGTCTACATATTTATAAAAACTGTCCGAAATACGCAGCGAGAGAGAGAAAGTAAAATATCGTCCCATTCTCTTAATAAGAATTTTTACTACTTTATTTTCATTGTTTTGATTAAAAAAAAAAAAAAAAAAAAATTCATGGTGTAGGCCTTTGATAAGAAAAAATGCCTCTGTCAGGCTTGAGAACGGCCACTCACCTAAAACATTTATATTGGGAAAGTGTTCGTGAATATTTAACGTCAAAAGGAAAATGAATAAATCAACTCAATTTTACTTATTCATATATATTTACAGAGGACTTTATTTTCATTCGTATAAGCATTACAATATGATATTGTACCTACAGACTTTTTCAGCATTTTCTGCATATACGAGTATATATAGTAATATTGGAGAAACAAAACAATATATTTCGGACCGGATGTACCAGCATAAATAAATAGATAAAAACAACACGAAAAATAGGTCAAGTAAAAAAAATTGACTTTCATGCTTTAATAAAATAAGACAATAAATGGCATTAAAGTCTATTTTTAAAAAGTAATTTGCATTATTTTATGTTGATAACGGTAATTGATAAATGCCGTAAATAAAAAAACAATTAAAAAAGTAAGGCTTAACTTAAGTATCACGAAAATACTTGAATAAAATCTGTCAGGCCTCAAATAAAAAAAAAAAACTGTTTTAAAACAAATAAAAACTATAATTTAACCAGTAGCTTACATAGGCCTCAATTTTCCTTGCCTTATGTGCAAATGTTTTCCTACAAACAACCTTTGAACAGCTTCAGGAAATACAAGGATTGAATTCAACACACATTTGATTTCCGTTTAACAAATATTTTACGTATGGCAAAATTCCGTCTTTAACCTAGAAGAAATCAACGAAACGAAGAAATATTTAAGACCACAAAAAATAATATAATGCTTACTGTAAATGTTACTTGTAGTTCATATGATTTAATGAAACGATATTTTTTATAGGTTAAATTAGGTAAAACTGCTCCTAAAAAAATCACTGGTTAGGATTAGCTTTTGTTTGTTAATTTAACGTCACCTTATGCTGCAATGGCAAATTGGAAGATGATGTCAGTGGAAGTCCTAAATTTTATTCCAAATGGATCACCTGTCGTGTATTGTTTAGCAAACCTACACAGAAGGTCACTGGTAAGTAACATGTGGTAGTAAATCAAGTAGTAAATTAGTAGTGGTAGTAAATTACAGCATAAAAATTTACTTAAATACTAATACAAAATAAAAACTTAAAGTAATTTATTTTTGAAGAGAAAAGATTTGGCTCCACTGGGAATCGAACCCGGGTCTTCCGCGTGACATGCGCGGTATGCTATCCATTACAACAAATCCTTCCTCCTCACTGACACCTCTCCCAACGATCTCGCAAGTTTTGCGAGTATTTACGGGAGATGGACAATTTTTGTTCAATTTTGGGCATCTCTTGACGTTCGTCAATTTTTAATTTATTTTATATTAATTTAACCATTATCGTGGGTAGCCACCTATTTTTTAAATAATTATTTTTGAAGAGAAAAGATTTGGCTCCACCGGGAATCGAACCCGGGTCTTCCGCGTGACATGTCTTCCGTGGTGTAATTGATAGCATACCGCGCATGTCACGCGGAAGACCCGGGTTCGATTCCCGGTGGAGCCAAATCTTTCTCTCTCTTCAAAAATAAATTATTTAAAATAATTAAAAAAATAGGTGGTTACCCACGATAATGGTTAAATTAATATAAAAACTTTAAGAATTTTTCAATGAGAATTATTATAAAGTGCTTTCCTGCACAAATGCTGATAATTTTATTTATTAAAATTCGCCAAATAATAAATAAAAGTATAAGTCTACCCAAAATCGCATTTTTCGGTTATTTTCATAAATTATCTTCCTATTTTCATCAAATCTGCGCAATGTGAAAAATCTGTGCGAGACCGCTGAATTAAAGTGTTAAATAACATAAGAACTTCATATTTCACTAAAAAGTAAATATATGGGCCGTTTCTAAAGAATTGCAGAAAACTTGGACGATTTTGAGCATATCTGTTACATAGGAGAAAAAGATTACCGATACGTTATATGGAAACAAGCCAGGTGGCTGGGAGAAGAGAAGTTGAAGCATAGCAAAAGTTGTGATATAAGAAAGATGAAGTTTCTCTTATGTCTTTATTTTCTGGAGGAAGTGAAATAGGAGGGTAACAGATGCACTTGTTTAAGTACTATCAAGTAGAATAAAACAAACAATAAATTTGTCATGCTTGATTTCTCTATAAGTACGTATTAATATTTTTATAAATAAACAAAAATTATATAAAAATGTATTTCATTCAGTGTTTTAGCGTATTTCCGATGCACAGAAATGCCACTTTTTATAAACTTTATGTTGATATGTCATGAGTATGTGTTCCTAATTATTTTTTTAAATTATTTGTAAACCAAGTTGTTAGACTGGAAAAGCCCTCATATAAGGGTTGCTAATTAATGCTTCTACTAAAACGACCCCGCGAAACTTTTATGAAGCCCCTTTCTGTTCTGAGGATGGGGCAGTTATTTGATTGGAGTTGGATGTACTTGTGGTAGCTTTGGGGTAGCTTCAAGGATCACTGGTGTAATTTGTAATTAATCGAACAAGATGGGATATTTCATATTCGGATCTATTATTCATCTGCGCCTCTGTATGACCTCATATCATTGATTTCGTTGAAATGCCTACTGGAGACTAGCACATGGTCAATTTGTGTGAATATTCCGCTTGGTGAATGCCACGTTTGTTCATGCTTGTCTTTGTGGGGGAATATTGTACTCATCATAACCAGGTCTCTGGATGTAGCAAAATTTATCAGTCTCGTGCCGTTTTCATTCGTTTTGCTATGCATACTATTTCCCCCTATGGTAGGCCTGAAAAAACATTCTTTTCCCACCTGAGCATTAAAGTCTCCCAGCACTATTTTTGTATCAGAGGAAGGGCTGGTTGCCAATGCTCTATCCTGCTGATCATAGAAAACATCTTTTTCTTCCTTGCTCTTCTCCTCCGTAGGCGCATTGACATTTATGAGGGTCACATGGCATTTCTTTCCTTATTAGCCTTAATTTACATAGTATCTTATTGATTGGCTGAAAATCTATGACGGCTGATTCGAGTCGTAAAGGTACTACAAAAGCTGTCCCAAAGCCACATTTATCTGTACTTCCACTGTAAAAGATGGCATAATTCTTATTTTGTATGTTCCCACTTCCCTTTCACCTTATTTGCTGGATAGCTGCTGTCTACTCTCATCCTGCCTAGTTCATTGGTTAACTCCTAGAGAGCTCCTGCACGATATAAGGTCATCACATTTCATGTTCCGATCCTAAAAGCCTTTTCCGTTGTGCCGTGTCGTTTCCGTTTTTCCTTAATTAATTAATTTAAACTAATCACAATCAAATAACTCAAATTTTTTTCTCAAACTATCCTCTAACTAGATACAATATTATCTTCAAACTATATATGTGCAAGACCGCTTTTAGACTGTTATAATATAAATTCGTGAAACATTTTAACTATCGAACAAGGCAGGCGTAGAATATCAAAGAAAGGAAAAAAAAAACTTCAATTGGCCATTCTGAAAAATCGTTTTTTTTTTAGTTTAATCAGTCTTGCATAGGCCTTTTGATATGATGTTGATTAATTTAAATAAATAACACTTTTGCACTAGTGCAGTTGTTTGATAGCGGAGTAGGTTGAGGAATAATTTTTGCTCTAGACTTATGATTAAGTTATTGATATTATTATAACATAGGTACATGGCAGTGGATTATACATTATTTTTTCATTCATTTGCTCATAATTTTTTAGCATGCAGCCAATCTTAAAGGCAGTGAAAAATGTAATAATATAGAAGCTGACGGTAGAAAACGAAATAAAAAACCAACAGAGGGAACCAACAAAAACATAAAAATAAATTTTTACAAAATAGTTAAAATAAGATATTTATTTAGATATGATAAACCGGACAGTTATTGACACCCTAAAGACTACATTTCTATGGTGAAATTAAAAAAAATATTTTTTATGAAGGAATCAAATTGAAACTTCCTATAGCTCCTCTTTATCTATCCTTATAAAGAATTGAGAGGTTTTTTTGGCTCAAAAGTCAATAGTTTTGTTACATGGTAATATTTATTTATTGTAAAAAGTGCAAAAACTAGTTATTGACACCCTGTGGATTGAATTGTGAAATCTTCCCTATGGTTAGTTTGCTAAACACTTACTTCATAGATGACTTAGAGGATCATTCAAACATTAGATTCATGTATATCTTGAGATAAAATTAGGACTTGTTTACTTATTTCTTTAAGTTAAAGTTGGGGTGTCAATAACTGTCTGGTTTACGCTATTTACGGTCATTAAAAAAATAAAAAATAAAAAAAAATAATTTACACGTATAAATATCCCGATGGCCCCCTTCTAACAAAAAAGTGATGGGTAAAATAAGCCGTTAATGATTGCGCCAAAAATCATCATCGGGTAGTTTACACGGAGTTAATTTCAAGCCTAATAGAATCAACTTCTTGAGGATGAAGTTGGGCGGAGAGAAGTGAAGCTCGGGTAAGTTCACGTTAAGGTTGCCATAACAAGCAACTAATTGTCGGAGGAGGGGGGGAGGGCTATTCACCAGTTGCCAACGCTAACTTGATCCGACTCCCTTAGCATACTTCCCCTAATACACTCCTCGGCAGATAATATCATCTTTCCCCTTACAAGGAAGTAATGGACCCTTGGTAACATGAGTGCGTTATCTCATCGGATAATTAGTTGTGTGAAATAGTGAAAAAAATTAAAGAAAATCTCTGCAAATTTTGCTATGGTTTCATTTTTATATTATTTTATCACTCACTCCTTTCATCAATGAAGTGACTAAAAAAAAACAGATTTTTCAGTCGAGCGAATTCATGGTTTGAAAGTAAAATCGAAATTCACCATAGATATTACCTCCAAGGTAAATTCGGTCCGAGTATTTTTCATGCTACATATGGCTTTAAATTATTACATACTCTCTTTTACTTTATGAATAAGGATAAAATGTAATTTTCTTTAAAACTTTTAACAGACCCTTTTGATGTACGACATTTTGGTTATAATTAATGTGTTTCTTCGATTGAATTATACATTTGACGATCTTCCAAGACTACTGCTAGTCCAGAATACACTCATAATTAATAATAATAGTAGATTTTTCTGATATATGACGTTGTTGAAAGGAGTGAGATTTATGTATCTTACAGTGGAAAAATTGTTAACTATTTTTTTTTTTTTAATATGTCACACAATTGAGATAAAAAACATAATTAGTAAAGTAACGTAGACATCCTTGTCTCTATCAAATACCTTTTAAATATTGGGGACACCTGTGGAGGCAACCTACAATAATAAAGGTCGCGGGTTCGCGTCCCATGGTGACCCTAGGATTTTTTGTAGGGAAAAATCCTTGGCTATGCTGTCCCACAAATAATATGTAAAATGGAGGTCCCGAGCCTGTCCGATGTTAGATACTTGTTAAAGATCCCTATCGTAATTATACCTGGATAGGCAATATTTAGGACTTACATTTGGACATGGACCAAGGAAAGATAATAAATAAGGTCACTGTCCGTAAAAATAAAACCATCGAATTTTTTTTTTCATTAACATGGACGGCAGCTTTATGTATAATAAAATGAAATACATAATCCGAAAGTGGGGCAGCTCCGAAACGTTGACAATATGTACTGTGATATACTTACGTGGGTTCGCATTCTAGGTGTCCCAAGGATTTTTTAAAGGGAGTGAAAAATCCTTGGTTATTCCGGCCTTCGGATAGGACATAAAATGGAGTTCCTTGGCCTGTGCAACGTCTGGTACTCGTTAAAGATCCCTATCCTGATTATACCAGGATAGGCAAAATTTAGAATTCCAACTGTAGCAGGAAATAAATGAAAACTGCAGAAGCCTTCACAGTATCATAAAAAATTGTCAAATAAAATAAAAAAAACTCAATAGATCTCAATCAGGGTCCGATTAGCCTTAGTAGCTTAAGTTGACGTTAAGCAAACAAAAAACTACAAACCTTCTAAATATCTATTCTAAATCTTCTTAATATCAATAATAACATTCCTAAATATTAGCTTTAAATCTTCTATAGATCAAAATAAATTATTCACCAACTAATATCAAATTCGCAAATTCCATATCTTGTTGGAAAAACAAGAAATGTTGTAGTCTTGTACCGGTTTTAAATCAAGAATCCTATATTTACTTGGCATATTTCATGTCATTCTTTTGTACAATCATATATAGTATATTGTACATAGTTTATTGAAGGCACTGTGTAATATATAGGTTGAAATCCTTAAGAATAAATTTCACCACTAGATATGAAAATGTGTGTTTTCATCCATTCAATCATTCTATAGTTCGACAGTCTCCATGCGTGGATAGTTAATAAATTATAAAGAAGAATTTTCAGCTATTATTGCAACAGAGTTTTCAATTTCAAGTTCAATTTCAAACGCTACGAAACCGGTTTCTATTTTTCAAATTAATCATAGGGAATATCACTAAAAAAGGGATATGAAGTTCTAGTATTGTTGTTTTTTTCTATTCACGTTGCTTCTCTAATTAATGTACCTTTACTTTCGTTTATTTTAGTGAAATAAAAAATCATATCCGACTTTAGGTGGTAGCATACTGTTTGGATTAATCTGAATCATCACACATCTGACGTTATCTCTTTTCCATAAAGGGACACCATATAATTATTATTTGCTTTGCTACCTAACCGCATGGGACATGTAGGGTATTGTCGTGCAGTTTTCTTAACACATGTGAAGGTGTTTATGACACTCGGTTGCATTCGTAAAAAGGGTCTTTACTTCTTTCACCCGACCGCGACACCCCATACTCCATGCAGGGGTGCATAGTCAATGTCCAATTTCGGAGTAATGGACCATTCAAACCCCGGAAGTATTTTCTTCTCATGTTTATATTTATTATTTTCCCGGGTATCTTTTAAAGTGATGAACACGATCGCTCAACGGCAACCGTGCCTGCATTAGGCAACTGAAATCAACACCTAATCTTTTACGGAAAAAATAAAAATAAATTCCACCTTGCAGGATCATCAGTATAAGTTATTCACTATTATATTAATTTGTTCATTTGTTTAAAATATATTAGCAACTCGTTGAAACGCTAATGCATGCAATTGCAAATAAATTGCTTTCAATTAAAAAATTACCTTCCATTCTATTTTTACCAATGTCTTCTTCATTTCACAGCGATTAAATTTTAAATATTACCATAAAAAATTGCTTGCTCTAGAGATGGATTATTGGAGAAGGAGTTGTAGCGTACCCCGGCTAAAAAAGTTCCATACAAAGTGAAGGAATACAAGCTGGACTCTTCGAATACAAAAGTATTCTCCCGAAAAACAACGAAAGTGGAAGTAAGATGTTGGAGATGTCGGCTGCCGGAGGACTGCTTAGACCGGGACTACTGAAGAAATAACGTGATGTGGACCGAAATGTTCTATATTTTGTATAACCCGAAATAAAAAAGATCATAAATGTTATTTATTTTATTGAATTTTATATGATTTTACACTAGACCATCAGTAATTTATTCTAAATCTCGCCTTAAATTTTGAACCAAGTTAACTAAACAATTTATATAAAAAGTTCAAAGGAGAAGGTGGTTTTTGATCTCTTAAGTTTCTGCTTTTCCTAAATTAATTAATGAGCTTGATTCGGAGTTTTGCAGAAAGTTGGAAAATTACTCAAATGTGAGAATTATTTTTCATGATTTTTATTTTACTTTCTTTTGTCTTTGGAGATCATCATATTCATCGTGTATTTATGGACCTTGAAATACAATGGGTCTAGTGGAAATTTTTACAATTTTTATTAAATTAAAGTTCAAGTCTGACAAAATATTGCTATGTGGATTTTAAAGATTATTTTACTTTATTACTATTTACTTATTTGTTAATTAATTTTTAACCAGTTCTAACTTTTCTGATTTTAGGCATTTTATAATCTATGTTCGATGAATAAAACAAAGTCGTGTTCGTTACAACATTTAAAAATCGAGAACGTTTCTACCGATTTTCATGATCTTTGATTTTATTTAAAATGTTGATTATATCTCCGCCCCGTAATGGCAGAATCAGTATTAAAATATCGGAAAATATTAGGGGGGGGGGCAGTTTATTATTTTATTCGATTTCAACGAAATTAGAAACACATGTCGTTCTTAAGTTATAATTATCAGAAGGTTCAATTTTCACCAGATTTTAACAAATTCTGGACACACTGGTTTTCACCACAATTATTTAAGCTTATTACATGGACCTCTTTACCAATTAAAAGAGTGGAATTTTTTCAGATTTATTTAATAATGCTTCATAGACCCTTTGTTTTCTAAGGTTCAGATATCCTATTTAATATTGTTAATTTAGTAAAAATGTTTGTTCATAACACTACTTATTAACTTCCTCAAATCCGTTTAATATTTTAGGTGAATAATACTTTAAAGAAATGGATCATATATTGAATAATTCAGTTAGTTTTTGTAATGTATTTAAGGCATAAACGGATATACAACATCTGAGGAAGTCTAAACATCTATCCAGCTCGAGATGGTGACATCCATTTCCTCTGACATCTTCCCCGTGGGTGGGGAGAGGATCCGACCCACCTCCGCACTTCTACTCCGGATGAGAAAGGAAAGAACCCAAAGTGGTCCGGTGCATGGAAATTACCTCGCTAAACTTGACAGTGAGTGAGGACTCAGGAAACACAACGCACTCCCAGAAATGGAAGTGGAGGAAAAAGAATGGAGAAAACTTCCCTAACATCGCAGGAATTCATTTCTCATAGTCAGAAGGAGTATGCCAATGAAATATACTCCTTTCCCAGAAGAAGGTTCAGAACTGAGATCGCTTTCGGGTCCGAACTGTGATAAGATTAATACAGAATCTTATCAAATTCAAAATTTTCATATGCATAAAAATATTTGATATTGATGGCATATAGTTCATATCAACCAATTTCGACATCGTCTCTACGATATTTTAATTTTGTAATATTTTAATACTAGCTGTATATCCCGGTTTCACCCGGAGAATTACATTTTTTAAATCTATAAAATCTATAAACTGAGACTTTTATCGACTCAAACGGCCTATTTTGGAAAAAACAATGTAAAGCGAGATCAAAACGATTATTATAACAATACAGAATATACCCAGAGATCGGCTGAAGTTATGCAATGGTAATATGAACAGGTGTTCGCACCTGGTCTGAAAGAACCACTGAGCGAAATTAGGAGAATTTAGGACAAACAGTATGGATTTCTATAAAGAACAAACAGAATTTCATCTTTATATACAATACATAGATTACAGGTGTATATCCCGGTTTCACACGGGGAATTCCATTTTTATAAAGAAACGGTCGATTTCGTAAAAAAAAAAAAAATATATTGTAAAATGAGATCATCATTATTTTTATAACAATACAGATTATCAGCTGAAGATCGGCTGAAGTTATGTAATTTTAATATGGACAGGTGTTCGCACCTGGTTTGAAAGAACAACTGAGCGAAATTTGGAGAATTTAGGACAAACGGTATAGATTTCTATAAAAAAAAAAACAGAATTTCATCTTTTTATACATAGATTATAGGTGTATATCCCGGTTTCACACGGGGAATTCCATTTTTCTAAAGAAACGGTCTATTTCGTAAAAAAAAAAAAAAAAAAAAAATATTGTAAAATGAGATCATCATTATTTTTATAACAATACAGATTATCAGCTGAAGATCGGCTGAAGTTATGCAATTTTAATATGGACAGGTGTTCGCACCTGGTCTGAAAGAACCACTGAGCGAAATTTGGAGAATAAAGAATATCAGCTGAGATCGGCTGAAATTATGCAATTTTAATATGCACAGGAGTTCGCACCTGGTCTGAAAGAACCACTGAGCGAAATTTGGAGAATTTAGGACAAACGGTATGGATTTCTATAAAGAACAAATAAACAAACAGATTTTCAACTTTATTTATATAGATAGGAACATTAATGTACAATATTTCGGACTAACCTTTGATTTGATTTTGAAGGATGAAATGAGATCTCCGCATGTTAAAATAAAAAGTGAAAAGATCTTAATTATCTGATTTTTAGAGATATTTTGCACTTGTGTCTGTCGGCAAAATAAAATTTAAAAAACATTTCATCAAGACCTCAAAATAAACTTGGATAGAAAATTTAGATATTAGATTCAAAGAAACTTTGAAACTCCTATATCATCCCCGAAATCTATTGAATCATATGAAAAAGAAGTGATTCCAATGGTCATTTTGCTCACTGTTTTGAACGCCGTCATATTCAGAAGTAGAATAAAATTTATTCAGAACAAACATTAATCCTCCAATTACACTTTATGCTACTGAGTATATCGCTGTTAATACTAATAATAACAGACATTTTTTTCGAGGTTTGAGGAAGAATATTTTTTTATTTATGGTGTTATTGTTAAAAAAAAAAAAATTAGAGAAAAAGCTTGTATTGAGTTGAAATTGTGACTTAGTTGTTTGCAAGAATATACTAGTTTTCATGAGACTCATAAAACAGTCATAACTAGAAATAGCCGATTTTTGAGATATGACGTTGTTGGAAGAATGAGTTGCCCGGTCAGATGAGAACGTATATATAGGTCGAGAGGCAGTAACTGAATATAGTTGAATTAGCAACTAGTTACCTTGTTGAACAAGATTTACACTTCTCATTTACTCTTTTAAGGAATGGATTGAAAATCCACCTTCATCCATTTGCACTGATCCATCTTCTTCGGAACGACAAGACTGTATATTATCACTAGATAAAATAAAAGAAGAAGAGGTTTTCTGAGAGCACCGTTCCTTAGACAATAACAGGACCTAATTACAATTTTATTGATGGTTAAGTTCAATCCTTTTATTTTTTTTTTCTTCAAAATAACTTCATGTATAATATTGAAGTATTAAATATTTATATGTATAAAGCGAAATTATATTGATTCATGAAAAATACAAACGAAAATGACTAGCGAGGTGCAGAAGACATATTTTCCCAGCCTTGGGGACGATAAATCATTTTATTTGGACACAGCTGATACTTTAATATCTCTACCTTAATGCTTTATAACCTGGGATCCTGTCATGGTGTCACTACCGAATACAGTAACGCAAGTTCAATCCGTGATTTACTCACGAGGGGTGGTTACATGGGTCAGCACGAAACCTTCGTCACAGAGTGGAAAAAACACGATTTAGTAGCCAGAATACTATAACTCTTGATTAAATTACAATAAACGAATATTCTTATTTCATTTATGTGCGTATGGTTTTTTTTTTTTTTTTTTTTTTTTTTTTTTTTGCTACTATCGATCAATGAGGTGGCCGGATGAGGAAAGATTGACTTATTAGGTTTAGGAAAGGAAAGTACTCAGCTGCGACCCCGGGGTCCACCCGAGATCTCGCATTCAACGCATTTTAAATCTCCCACTCGTATTTATAGGGATGTCGTCTTTGGTCATGTATATTTTAAGTCTGTATATAAGTGTAACACGTTTATGGAAGGTCACTGTATGCTAGTCAACTTTTGACTGGTTGAGGTCAATATGTAGCGTCAACTTAATCACGTACCAAAGTACGGGTTGGTTATGAATCGAAAAAGTTTTAATTGAAACCTTTAAATTTTATTGAAGTTTGTCCTTTTAGGTGTGCCGTACATCTTTGATGAGTATGTCTATAAAGGTATTTATATTATATATAGGTATAATATATATATTATATTATATGGGTATATATATATATATATATATATATACCCTATATATATATATATATGTGTAAGTAAGAATGTATATGTAGTTTATTTAAGTTTTATTTTCAGTTTAGAAGTTTTTAGATAAAAGAAGATAAATTAGTATCAGTATTTTTAAGCGTGCTTTTTAATTTAAAATAGTGTAATACTTCTGCGGGTTAACAATTTTTATTTAAAGTAAAATAAAAATACTCAATGCTACACGAATTATAAATACACGACTAAAAATTATCACTTTGTAACACAAATAATCATATGGCTTGAGCTTCACAGTCAAAGCTTAGACTAAGACTAACTGTCCGGTCAATCGCTCCTAATGTATATACATATATATATTTGTTAGGAGAAGGTCTAGAACCTCGTAGAACGTCGAGGATGGGACTCGAATTTTGTAGTCACAAACACGTGCTATGACAGTTCGCTCGACGTTAGTTCGGTCCAACAAAAGGACTGGGATTTTAAATTATATAATATTCTATAACGATTTAACGAAACAATAGTTTCTTTGCTTCAGAGCTATCTTAAGGTAATAAAATACCCGTAAATACCCTTAACTACTGAGCTCTCTGCGTATATCTAACCAATTTCTAATCATTTTGTGATGACCATGTTAAAATTAGATCAAAGGTTTACTGTTCCTTGTGATCGTAATAGAAAAAGTAAATAAAACATGATAAAAATATAAGTATATTTTAGGTTTTTTTTTTTCAAATTATGGCCTTAAATAAATATAAAATATGCAAAAGTGGTGCATTAAATTTTCACGTCTATATACACTGATAATTCCATTTTGACATTTTAGTATTTTACTATGAAATCTTAGTAAAATATTAACTTTATTGCACCCTCTACCATGTGAAAAAGAAGAAAAAAGAATAGCTCTCAACTAAAAAGCAATAATTAATTATAAGATTATCTCTGAATTCAACTTCATTACATCAGTCGGCAAGCTTAATGGATATATTCCAAAGCTAATTCGTTTTAATGAAAATTCATAATTATGGCTTGAACGAAAAATGAATAAACTTTATTTATTTTTCTAAAAAAAGTAAATGAAATAAAAGGTGATTCCTCGTAGCCACGTCCGCCAGTCCACATTATTAAAATTTATTCAATTTTTATTATATAAAATATATTATATATTTAGTTTATGAAGTATGGTGATAACTAGAAAATATAAATATTATGTCGTCCTAGTTCGGTTTTTAGTTAAAAACTAAGTCTTTTTGTTTGTATCATGATGTGGAAAATAAGGGAAACATTTCGAAAATGTTTCTTCTTATGCATTTTATCCTTCGAAAAATATTGGAAAAATCCGAAATGAATGGTATAATAATAATGAATAGATATAATAATAGACGAAAAATAATAGACAACAATATAGCCTGGTCAACATCATTGAAGGGGTAAGTAGCAAAATAAGGAATAGCTTTAACAAAAGAAAATTGTCAACAAGACATAGAAAAAAGTAGAATCATTCTCGTAAAAAAACAAAAAAACATTAAATATGAAAAAGAAGCATTTGTAGAAAAAACTGGAGCAGCCAAATTTCATGAGCTCTATACAACTTTGAATTATGATCATAAGTATTTTTATGATACTTATAATAATGGCATATATTTCCCCAGATTGATATTTAAAGCAAGAGGAAAACCAAACCTCAATTAATAACCTGTAATAAACAAAACAAATAATTCTACCATATGCAACCTAAATACAACAGAAATCAGGATTAAATGTTCTGGAAAACGGACTTTTGAGTATGGAATAAACCATAAATATCCTAAACACCGGATGTAACCAAAGCCTATTTCTCTACATCAAACTCGCTAAAAAAATATAGTCACGATATGAATCATGAATATAATTGAAGCGTGGAAATGCATAAGGGTCTAAGTGCCAAAAAAATAAAGCAGTTTTTTTTTGCCAAATGGTTTTATGTGCCAAAGCCATTCTTCAGAAATGGGTATAAGTAATGTTTTGTTGTTAGAAAATAGTTCATTGAACGTATGAAAGATGGCATGGGTGTAAGCACAGAACGTAGTTCATCCTAGAGGTTAGAACTCACATCATTTCTGTAAAAGTTTCCTAAGGCACACTCCAAAGCATAGAGGAAAATGTTGAATATAGTTGTATAATTAGTTCATTTAGATATGATGAAAACAAATGTACCCCAGAAATAATTTTTGCATTTTTCTTTTATAATTTATCATATATTTTATTATTACCATATACATTTACACTTTATACATTTATGCATACTATATATACATTTATAACAATCTAGGAAATTTTGACAGGTGGACTTGAGTCTACTTGGGTCATTCCATATCAAGTGGTCCAAAGTGGTTGATGGTTGGTTTTGAAAAAAATTATAATTTTACCACCAATTACGTATGTAATCAGTAGTTCAAATCAATTTTTTAAAACTTTTTATTAGACAAAAATGGCTGCCATTTTGAAACGGTTGATCCTAAAATTTTTTAAAAAATTGATTTGAACTACTGATTTCATACGTAATTGGTTTTAAAATTATAATTTTTTTCTAAAATGATCGAGCAACCACTTTGGACTACTTGATATGGAATGACCCACTTACGTCTTACTATTTTCTATTTTCACATACTATATACATACGTGTATATATCTCTTGAACTGTACCCGGTAAAGATAATTGACATGATAGTAACGAGACGAATAAAATGAGCGTGTTAAATTGCGAAACTTAGTAGTGAACAAATTTCGAAAGTATTAATGGGAAACGTCCGAGGGTAAGGCAGAGATAGAGATGTGATGTCGGTGGTTAGAGATGTGTTGGAGCGAGTTGTGTCGGCATCGAACCTTCGTTTTCGTTAAGCATTAATTAATATCATTATTATTATATATAGCTTTTTTTTATACATACTTTATGAATAAACTTTATTTCGATCTATCTGTCTATAATCTGAAATTTTTCTTTTCGCAACTGACTACCGTCGACAATACTATTTAGAATACAATGAAACGATTCAATTTTTCTAGCTCATTCGAAAAGGTTATTTACTAATGCAATAATTAACAAAAAGGGGAAAAGAGAGGAGAGGAGAGATAGAAGAAGAGGAAAAAGAAAAATACAAGTGGTATCCTTAAATTTGTTAGCCTCAAGTTTGATAAGAAGAAAGGTTGTAGACCCCTGGCGTCTTGAAAGGACCCCCCAGAGCTCCTTAAACAAATTACCTAACTCTATTAAAGACGAGACCCCCTCTTCTGCCAAATTAAACTGACCCCAGATTTATTGAGGTTCCCTACAAACTCCTCCTCTTCCTTTAATACAATTTCCACAAGATAAAAACTAAGGTAATTTGAATACATTAGCCAATAATTAACTACCTTTTCTCCAAAATTAACACTAAAATAAAAAAGATCACAAAAAAAAAAATAAATAAAAAAATACAGGTTAATAAAAGGAAAAGACATCCCGTTCAAAACTAATAGGTAAATATAATTTTATTTACAGGCATTAAAATATTAATGAATTGTCTCCGAAATAAACGTAAACCCTTTTCTTTGTTATTGGCATTAAACCTTAAAAGGCGACAGTAAAAGTTAAAAATGAAAAAAAGAAAAAAAAAAAGGCAGATCAGCGAATTTCAGAGTCACAATATAACAGGTATGACAGTTACCTTTTCCCGGTATCAAGTTTGACTCGATGAAAAAAAGGAGGGAAATAATCACCAACTCAGCTTTTTTTTAAATACTTTTTTTTATCTTTGTTTCCTTGATATATAGAGAAAATCGCTCTCACTCGTACGATTATGTATACGAGAAACGCATTAAAGTAAATACCTTCGTATTGCGACAAAAAAGAAAAAGCAGATAGATAATTCATGTTACTCTGAAAAGAGTTATAGTTTTTTAGTGATAAAACTAAAAATATAAATAAAACGTTTAAGGAAGTGTGTATATATTTTTAATTTTAGTTTTTGTTTCAGAAGTCTTTTAAGAAAATGCGATAAACTAATATTCAAACATTTTCAAGCGTCGTTTGTTTCGAATTAATTTTTGAACTGATTTCTGTTATTATTATATTGTTTTTAAATAAAATACTTTATTTGTTACAGAGTCATCCTGAGAAGTTGAAATCCACTTATACTCTTGTGTGAAGTACTACCTCTTTATTCGATATATTTGTTAATATTTAAGTATGTTTAGCCATGTCATGTGACGAAGTTATGAACAAAATTGGCATAGCTACATTTTTTTTTTTTTTTTTCGCACATCGCTTTCTATTTTACCTGCTGAAACTGTGCATGATGAATAAACTTCCATAGTTGAATGATCTCATAATTGAAAATATTTCTCTGTTAATGCTTATTCTTTCGATGTTCTAGGAAGAAAAAACCTAGGTGACTAATGGAAGCGTTTTCGCAAGTATCTGTTATGCTATTGAATTTAAATTAGACTAAAAATTTGATATGGTTAAACTTACCTATAGAATATTACTACTCAATACAGACCCGAATTGATATACTCAATTACCGGAAATAACCCAGAAACTGAAATTCCAAAAAAAATTCGAAAAACATCAAGTCACCTGAAAATGCACTTTAGCAATATAAGGGAAAAATTACTGCGCAGAAAGGAAAAAAGAAAAAAAAAAAAAAAAAGATAAGGTTATATGTATAAACCCAAGAATTTTCATAGAAAAAAAATATACAAGACACTATTACTTTTCACTTAATTAGATCAATTAGAATAATACAAAACTTTTATAAGTAAAAATTAAAACTATTTCTCTCTATTAAAACTTCTGCGGTGACAGAAATGGAATAATTTATAATTTTTTTTTTTCAATTAGCGCTTATGAAATCTTGAAGGGAGCCTGTACAACCAACCCCCTTTCCACTTTTTTTTTTCGCAAGACAAATAAAAGTGGAGAGGAAGGAAGTGAAAAACTGTGTTTTCATATTAAATATTTGAAAGAAAATTCTGAGATAACTGCTAAGCCCTGGGGTATTTTAAAAATTAATATTTTACCACGAGGGGAGAAGTTTGTTAAGGGTGGGGTTTTGGATTCATCAATCCCTCTGTTGTTGTTGTTTTTTTTTTGTTTTTTTCCCGCTTTCTTTTATCAATGGATTATTCTCTCGCAGAGAGTATACAACCCCTAGGGTACTCGTTATGTTTTCACAAGCAGGGAAAATAGCTTTTACGCGGATTTTCTTACTTCACAAGAAAACTTTATAAAAGTGAAACCCGAAAATAAGAATAAAATGTCATGCAAAATTTTAAGCATAGCAAAGAATATTATACAATTTGCAGAAATTCCTCGATTTTTTAAATGTAATTTGAATCGCAGCACGCGCGATTACTATCTAATATACCGTACTAATATAAATTAAAAATGGATTTATTGATCATAAACAAGATAAGCTTTATAAGATGTTTTTCAAAAATAGAAAAAAAGATAGTAGTATTTTATTTTTTCCAATTCTTATGGTTATTACTTTATATCATTCCTTTAAAATAGCACCTTAATTTTATCTCATTTTTTCCAGCAAAATTAGTATAATCATGATGACTGATTAGAGGTTTTTTATTCTTTTTGGGTTTATAGTCTAAATATTCTGTTTCACATTAGGTTAAGAAAGCTTAAAGCAGAAAAAAATGGACAACATTTAGCAGCAGGACACAAGTTTTGTGAAGAACTCAACAAGGTTTGGAAATTTATATCCTTACAACAATTGTATTTACCATTACATCCAGCCCAAGATTATGCTCCATCGAATAGTTAAAACGGAAATTAGCTTTTTAACCTAATTTTTTTTTTTAATTTTTTTAAATATTTCTTTTCTAAATAATTTTTTTTTATCTAGATGAGCAATAAGATGGTTCTATTAGGTAAATTATAATTAAATCCTAGTACTGTTTGAAAACACCTCTAACTTGTTTTAGAATATTTTTCTAATGTTCCCTTCTGGTGAATATAGTCAAAATTATCATAATTATTACACTATCACCTTAGAAATTATTAGCGAATTTTCAAATCTAAAATTATAAAATTTTACTAACATTTTTGCACATTGTGTTACGTGATTTATAAAAAAAAAAAAAAGATGCGATGTACGCATTACATGACTTTCACAGAAATTGACGTGTTTTGTCAAATATGTAAATTCCATTCCTCAAATTTACACATTGAACTTTTTTTTTTCATAATTGGTCTCTGCAGTGCACTAAAAATATTTACTGTTCAACAAAAGGTTTTAATTCTAATAATTTGGCGATACAAGCATAATAAAATAAATGCAGGTATGATAAAAATACTCCATCGCGTCTGATTTTATAATTCTCTATTTAGTTGTTGAAAACTTCATTTAGTTACCGAAAAAAATAAAAAATCTAAAAAATTTATTAAATAATGAGACCTTAATTTATAAGGTGACCAATTTTGATAATAGTTTTGCTGTTACATCGTGGGCTTATAGAATATATGTATGTATATTATACATACACCAAATACCCTATTCAGGTTCGTACGGTTTATATTTTTTGAGCCGGTCTGTTCACGCAAACACACTATTGATTGTTAAAAATGGTGAGTAATGAGATTGATAAGTTTATATAAATAAGTATTTTAAAAAGAAACATATATAAAGTTGTTGAAATATATGTTTCCCCCGCCCCCCCCCACACTAAAACTGTCTAAGTAAAAATCCATAGGAAATTAACCTTCTTATACTACCATAACACCTGAGAACAAAATGTGTTTCTAATTTCGTTGACATCTGATTTCGGAGCCCATTTTTCCGATGTTTTAATACTTATTATGCTGTTTGGGGCGGAGACGAATCACTCTAATCAAACTTCATAAAAATTGGTCAAGCCTTTATTGATTTATAAATGTTGTAACTAATCCGACTTTGTTTTATATATCTACAACAGATTATAAAATGCCTGGCACTGAAAATAATAACAATGATAGAACTGATTTTAAAAGTCAAAGACCTGATTGAGATTTTCGATTAATTCCTAATAAACATTACATAAAGAATACCTATTCGAGCTTAATATTTTAATAATTGCTAAAAAAAAAAAAAATAAAAAAAAAAACAACTTTTTACATTTACTACAAAAAAGCATATGAGGAGTTGGGGGTGCAAAACTCGTTCGTTCCATATGAACACGTTTTTCAGGAAACTCAAAAAACTTACCACGTCTTGTAGAGTGGCCAGAGATTTTTTTTTTTTTTTTTTTTTTTTGCCTTCGAAAGGTACAGCTACGCTGTGAAAGTGAGTTTAAAATGAGAAAATTTACTAATTTAAAGGTAATAAAAAAATAATAATAACAAAGTATGAAATGAGAAAATTATGCAACAAAATGTTTAAAGGAAAGATTTTTGCTGCACACCATATTGGAACGAACGAGTTTCAATTCAAATTCACAGTTTAAGTTGATCTTCCAATAAAGATAATCATACGAGGTCAAGAAAACAAAAGCGAAGTTTTTTTTAATAAGTAATATTTATTTAGGCTCACAACCATTTTATTGATAAATTCAGTATCATTATACAAAATTATATCACTTACTGACTTAAAACATTTGACTAAAAAATTTTTTTGTTGGTGGATTTTTCATATATATCAGCGTACTGATATAAAACATCTTATAATAAAAAGGTTACAAAAATACTAGATCCTAAGGTCATCGTCTTCTTCAATAATTGCGAGTTCATCATCGTGTTGTCCGTTGTTTCCCTCCAATATATTGAGAACACGAGTGTAATACTTTAATGAATCATGGGCCCTCCACTTGTCACCAAAATGCTTTTTCAGCAGATTATTAACGCCTTTCAGCTTGTTGAAGCCATTGGAAAATCAATTATTAATATAGCTAGGTAAGAAGAATCGAGTATAAACTGAAATAAAAAACGCGAGTTTAAGGAGCTTTCGATATTTTGTTCAGAAAGAGTAATAGAAACTGCTGATGTGAACGAATGGGATGGGTGCAAAGTGAGAAGTTATAATTGGAACCACTAGAAGTTTTGCTTCACAACGAGTGCAACGAACCAGTTTTGAAACACAATAGGCTATGGAACAAATCAGTTCTGCAACAAACCGCTATTTTGTATAGCAAGTATCCATATGCAATAAGAAGTTTCGCTCCAATCTGATAAGATATGTTAAAAGATCACTAAAATAAATTTTAGAATCCACTGCCAAATCAATTTTTCAAAAAAAGTGGAACTAACGAGTTTTGCACCTTAAATATAAAAATATAACTTTCAGAATTGCACAATGTTTAATCATAATTAGAAATGCTTTGAAATTCTATTAATTTTTCTTACATAATCACTATTGAAAGAATTAGGTCATGTTATATCTTCCTAATAACCTTAATGGTGAATATTTAATGCTTATGTTTTTTTTTTACAATGTAACAGTCTTTTAAAACAACATTAAATGTTCTCTTTTCTAAAAGATATGTAAGAGTTTCAGCTACACCAAGCCCTAAAAAGAACGATATAATAGGTTTTTCTTTTCGGATCTGATACAAGGAATAAGGTCACGTTAGGCCCGAACCTGTAATCATTTACGATAATGGTTGTTTCGAAAAGCGATACATATTACATTTCTGGAACGGTTAAGTTACAAGCAATTGCTCATACATAGTGAAAGGTAATGGCCCAGTTATCCCTTATGAATGAGCAGCAATTCAGAAATCAACTTTGGAGCAACTTTTAGAAATTTCAGTAATCCTGCAATTTATAAGCTATTCAGTCGAAATCGATAATGGGAACTTGAAAAATTGTTAACAAACAAGAGTTGATGGTTTTCGTCCAAATATATGAGAAGTTTCTGATTGAATTTTGACCTATTTCGAAGTGACTTATCGTTTATAATAATTTTATAAGGATTACAAATAAGGCTTTTATTGAAATTTACAACTGAATTTGCAATAAATACATCTACAGTAGTAACTTGGATAACTTCAATCAAAATCAAAGAAGATAGTACCTACACAATGAACTAGCATGAGGAGAAACTGCCCATTGGTAGCACTCAACTAATACAACTAACATAGAAGATCCCTTGGCCAATCTCTTTTCAGACGTCTAGGAGGTTTGTCTGGAATAAAGGAGGAAGCGGGGTACAAGTAGGTTCGGATGGCCGGGGATTTTAGTGTGAAAAGACTTGTATCTGGATCGGGCCATATCGGCGCTATATGAAACGTTAAGGCCTTAGTTGATGATTTTATTGGTGAAGAAATAAGGAGATTCTAGAGGTAGTTTTGAACGTTTTTCGAATAAGTGCTGAAGTAGTCGGTAGCGACGAGCGGTTTCTTTTCGTTTCGATATTATGTGGGAATGGGAAGTAAAATGTTAAACAATAGCTAAGTTAATACTAATATAAGTAATGAAGAAACATAACTTTTACATAATTAGGACGAAATGAAAAAAAATCAATTTTTTTAACATACTTTTCTTCGAGAATAGTTTCAGTGGCCTAAAGACAACTCTTCAATCTTATGTAGATAGACATATAAAAATGTGAAATTATTTAATGCGAAATTTAATATCCTATACGAGAATACGATTTTCTGGATGTTGCATGTTTTTACCGCAGAAACGTCTTCTGAAGGAAATTTTGTTAGGAAACTCAAGGTTAAGTGTAAAATTCCTTGGATTATCCAGCCTGTGGCGTTTACCCATTTACAAGTATTATTCCGATAATACCGCAATATGAAAACGACCCAAGATGAATAATTTCATTTCTTCTCAATTATTATTGACGCCTAAGTTTGAATTTAAATGTAATAACTACAACTTTTACTGGACAAACACTCCAAACTTCCAATTCACTATAAAAAATTAATCTTCATAGCAACAATAAGACCTATCTGGACTTAGGGAGTCGAACTTTGGGGTTCCACCAAACCATCGAATTCCTCTCGCGTCCAATCTAAAACCTGAATGTCCTTTATTTCGTCCCAAATGGAATTATCCATGAAGACCGTATTTTTCCTTATGTCACCGATTTGGCACGATCCAGATTCCAGAAAACTCCCTACACAGCCTAACCCTCTTGTCACCAACCTTGCTTCCTCTTCTATCCCAGACAATCCTCAGGTGTCTGAAAAGATGACCTAGAGATCTACAGAATTAAAACAATACTCGAGTGCTACCGGGATAGCCGAGCGTGTTTTAGCGCGACCCGCTTTAGCATGCTCGAGCCGAACGGTGACGGAAATCGAATCTGCCCTGGGATGGTTTTTTTTTTTGTTTGGTACCCCTACCTGGCCATGTGTGGCATACCGGATGGTTGACTTGTATTTCATGTAGGCCCCACGGAATAAATCTCGACCTACCTACCATGGTATAGAATAGGTTGGTTACACCTCTAGAGTAACTCCCCATATGCCAGACACATAAGCCAGGTATGGTACCAAGCAAAAAAAAAAGTTGTAAATATCAATAAATAAATTAAAACAAAAAATGTAATCAAATGAGAAACATTAACAAGTGAACAAAATTAACTTTTATTTTCTAGGACAAAAAATATCAGACGATCCCTGCTCTCCTGGAATTCGCAAATTATTTTTCCTAATGAGATTACAAGGAACCTGGCCTAAGGCCTAAGGCAAGAATTGGGGACGTCGACGGAAAAGGAAAGTAACGGCGAACTAGAGGAAGCGGGAGGGGGGGGGGGGAGATATCAGCCGATTCTACGTGGGGTCCTCTTTTTTACAATTCATTTGTTTCTCGACCCCCTCTAACCCGTAAACATAAGGCCTTGTCCCGACCCCCGACCCCCTACCCCTACTCCCACCCCCTACTACCGAATAAACTAAATGGCCCAGAAACTTCCAAGATCGGAATTCCTTTCTCCCTCTGTTCCTTCCCTATTATCATCTCTCCTACTTTAGAGACAATCCGATAGGAGTTAATTAACGAGCTCTTCATCCCCTTCCAGTATTCTACCCTTTATCATGTGGAATACCGATGTTGGTAAAAATAAAACAATGACAGTTAAATTCAATATGCCTCGTATTTTTTAAAAAAATAAAGTTAAAGTTGAATTTTGTGAAATAAGCTTGTGGATATTTCTATGGCTTTTGAAGTACTACATATTTCATTTTGTCTTTTATGTTATTGAAATATAAAGAAGCATGATTTCTAGTGCTACCAACACATACAATGTAATTTTGTTTGATGATATTTTAAATGTAATTCATTATTTTTTTATATTAAAGTGTACTGTTATTCATACTTTTCATTTCTGAAAGGATGCGTTAAAATTAAAATTATTAGGCGTTGATGACTTTAAATTTTTTACGCCTTAAAGCAAAAACAAACAAACAAACAAAAAGCATGATTAAAAAAAATACGGGTAATTTAAAAAATTAAATTGAAGGAAATACTAAATGTACTACTAACTAGGTGTAGCGCCTAGTTCACTATGGGATTACTCCGTCCACATGCCGAACATTGAAAACAATGGGTTTATATGCATTTTTTAAAAAAATGAGATATTTGCGGCATATGATAGTAAAATTGCAGCTGTTTTAAAGAGATCAAAGTGGATTTAATGACATTGATAAGTTTAAATAAATAAGGGTGTTTAAAAAAATTATGTCGAAATGCGTTTGAAATCGCAAGAAAATATTAATACATCTGTCTCCCAACCCCATCCAAAACCTATCCATGATAACATTTTATGGAATTATGATAACATTTTTAAAACTATTTCAGTTCAATCTAAATGAATTTATTTTAACAGCATTTGAATTGATCGTACAAGTTGAATCTATTCAATTTTTTTTTTTTTTGTTAGTAAAACATGTTATGTTTATCATAAGCTATACTATTGCTTCTTTTAGTTTTATTGCTCAAATTATTTATGCTAATTTTTCGTTCTATTTATTGTTTTCGTTTTATCTCGTTAAGTTGGTAGACTGTAAATTTGCTACGGTCTAATTCATTTTTTTGTGTACATTAATACGTATCAAATGCGATTTAGCATGAATTACGCGCATATTAGAAATAAAATAATTTTGAATGAGGTTACTATGCGGGAGAAAAAAAATCCCTTAGATAAACAGCGATATTATATTGTAAGACTACCTAACTCCAAAATTATCAAATTCATTTTTTGCCATTTATGATTTATTTGATCAACATTTATGTTTGAAAACACAAATCTTCGAAAAAATGTTGTTAAAATAGTTAAATTACTTAAAGAAAAAACGTAAAAAGTATTAAAATTAAATTAGTGCTGGAGCACTAGAGGAGAAAAAAAATACGCTACTGGTGTATTTTTGGATGTCGCCCAAGCATTTGATAAAGTCTGGCACCAGGGGCTTCTCTTCAAACTCAAAAACGTACTACCCCACACATACTATCTCATACTCCAATCTTACCTCTCCGACCGATTTTTCTCTATCCGGCAGGGCTCAGAGATTTCTTCAGTCCAACCAATCTTAGCAGGAGTTCCGCAGGGGTCAATACTCGCTCCCTTACTATACATTATATATACACATGACGTTCCTACACACCCCGAAACATTAACTGCAACGTATGCAGAGGATACAACAATTTTAACAAAACGCCATGACCCAAGACTGGCATCATTAAACTTACAAAACCACCTAATACATTTAAAAAACTATTTCTCACTTTGGAAAATGAAATTAAACCAGGACAATTCACAAAACATAACATTCACACTCCGACGAGATACATGCCCTCCTGTTTATATCGGCGACCACCAAATTCCTCAAACAGACAACGTACGGTACCTTGGACTAATATTTGACAGAAGGATGACTTGGGGCCCTCATGTCAAGATGAAAAGACAGACTTTAAACAAACGACTTAAAATACTGTGCTCACTATTCTCCAAATCATCAAAATTGAAAATCAGACAGAAGCTCAATACGTACACATACTTACTGAAACCCATTTGGACATACGCCTCACAAATTTATGGATCAGCAAAAAAGACGCACTTACAAAAACTACAAACCTTCCAAAACAAAATTTTACGACTAGTAACGAACGCACCTTTGTACGTTAGTAACAAAACACTACATACAGACTTACAACTACCAACTATTGACGAACAAATAAGGACTCTCTATTCTGGCTTCCATATCAAATTGCACGGACATAACAATAGACTTATTAATGACATGGCCACAACTGACATGCCTTTTATGAGGCGACTAAAAAGGAGTTGGATGAGAGACCTCCTCTCCTACAAGACCGGGATGATGTGCTGCTGGGCACTATCTTCCCCCATGTCTTAAAATGCCAACTTACAGCAATTTTCATCACATTTGCTGATTGTCGCTTATTATTTGTGACAGGTGCAAATAAAAGTATTTAGTGAAAAAAAATATGGTTTTTTATGCCTCCTGTAAATTTTGAAAAAGTGAATTCGGTGATTTTACAATTATGCCGACGATACATAAACCTTAGAAAGAAAAGAAGGACTCTACAAGATACCAGTGCTAACTCTCAAACTAGTCACTAATAATAATAGAAATAAGCTTTGTAATTAAATTAATTAATAGCCAGATGCAATTAGTCTAATAGTCTAGATTAATAACTCGTATAGGATGCAGAGGACCTGGGTTCGATTCCCGGCCGTGGTCGAATCTTTTATCTTCTAATAAAATAGTTTAAAAGATTTTTCTTTTTCTTTAAACAAAATTAGTATTCAAGGAATAAGATAACTAAATTAAAAATAATCTAGTGTGGTCACATTGCCAACATTTTTAAAGCTAAAATTTAATAATGAAATTCTAATTTTTAACAAATATATTGGATAAGCTAATAATAATTGTATAGTTTGCTGATGTAGGCTTAACATAAATAAATTAGGAGAGTAAACTGAGTTCGGTCCCTGCCTAAACTAACTTAACCCACTGCATATTGAATAGCTGTACTTGGAATACATTATGATCCTATTAAATATTACATAATGCAAAATAACGCTTATTTATTCCGGATACTATAACGAGATGAATTGATTAGAGTAGCTATTCCATGCAAATTTTATCAATTTTATCAGACAAGTGTTTATTAGACTAAGAATTTTACTAGAATGTTCCCATAGCAATATGGTATGTCCTAACTTATTGCCATTAATAGTGTTCTTTTCCGATTATTATATTATTAAATTTTGTTTTGACAAATTTACTAGAGAGTTTGAGCAAGAAAAAAATAAAAGAAATATTAGCAAAAAATGAAACTGCACGAAATTTTTATTGGATCATGCCTTGTTTCTTCACAGCATCAACAAATTAATTTAAATTTATTTAAAAATTGAAGACTTAAAATTTTGTATGATACTTACGGGAGTTTTAGGACAAATACGAAAATATAATGAAACAGAAGAAAGTATTGTCTTTAAAAATCGAGTTTCTATTTTATTTATTTATTTTTTTTTATGGTTTTATAATATGGTTATTTCGATATCACTTTCTATTCCAATCATATGCCCTCAGACGATTTTTGACTTATGTATATGAAATTTCGGTAATCTTGGGTAATATTTCATTAAATAAAATACAAAGATAAAAATAAAAACCATTACCAAAACAACCACAAAAACATAAATTCAGATAAAGATCACGACTTTGAGGATTTTTTGAGTGAATTCATGCTAGAAATGCTAAATTAATTCGTATATTTGTTCATGTATGGCCAAGCGCGTTAGAGCGCAATCCGAATTAGCATATGTCGAAATAGGCCAGGGCCTGTTAACTTTTATCTTTTGGGGAACCCTTTAAAAAAAGGATGACTGACATTGGGCTCGCACATGATATCGATAGCTTTACAACTATCGATAGTACTTTCGAGACTATGGATAGTACTGTCGAAAATTTGCTTTTAAAGAACAAAAGTGATACCCTCTGCCTAAAAGCACCCTTCTGATTATAAATCATTTAAATGAAAACAAAAAAATGTGATAGTGTAATTTTATTTTATTTTCTTAAAAAAAATGCTGAACTACTCTTTACAAAAAATATCAACTTCACTTAAAATGATATAAACTCAAATTTACGTACCAGAGCCATTCTTACACCATTCTGATTGAATTTCAAAAATATACCGCGCTATGGGATTTTTAATTAAATAATTAAAAATCATGAAAGGAAACCCATTTTTAGGCTAAATACATATAAATTTGTCTAGGCTAAAAACATGAGGTATTTGATGAAAAATCAAGGCGTTTGCTTACATATGTCTTCCAACTTGATGGAATAATATAGAAAAAAAAAACTGATTGCCTGCAGTTAGGTACTTTACTTGAAAATCATTCGGTTAGTGACAGAAACAAAATCGAAGTCCCTAATAAAAAACAAAAGAAAAAAGTGCAATTGAAGACGAGCATTATAGCTCCCATCGTTTTCAAAATATAAAAATTTCTACTATTCACCCCC
Source organism: Aelia acuminata (assembly GCA_911387785.2). Classification (NCBI taxonomy): domain Eukaryota; kingdom Metazoa; phylum Arthropoda; class Insecta; order Hemiptera; family Pentatomidae; genus Aelia; species Aelia acuminata. The sequence continues at coordinate 45,360,266 of OU426984.1, forward strand.
CCCCCCCTCCGGTCATGACCATATACTATCGATAGTATCGATAGTTTTATGTCCGATACTATAGAATCTATCGATAATTGAGCAATCGATAGTTTTACACTACAAAGAAGAGACTTTAACCCATTCCATCAAAAATATTAGATTAAATACGAAAGCACCATGGTACGTGACTAAAAAAATCATACATAATTATTACAGATACCAACAATTGACCAGCATATTACTCTTTTTAAGCACTCTTTGTAAACGTTTCATGGAAGAAACCAAATAATAAGAGATATGCCTACTTATGGGTAGATTAAAAAGGAGTTGGATGAGAGATCTTCTACGCTAACAAATCAGATTAGCTGGCACAAGCCACAACCAAAGGATGCTCATCTTCAAGGTCCTGCTGAGTGCCATCCTTCATGCCTGAAATGTCATTATTACATTAACATAAAGTTACAATCTTTATCTGAATAGTTTTTTGGCAGGCGCAAATTAACATTTATAAAATAAAAAAAAATAATAAAAAAAATTTTAATGAATTGAACACATTTTTTTAACGATTCAAAAGTTTCTAAGGAAGCCAACTTTTAATGGAGTTTAAACTACAACTGTTGGCAGTGGGTTGTTTTCTTTCTGCTATCCAATTATAAACTATCGACTTCTAATCAATATATATTATAAAGAAAATTGTACAATGAGCGTGCCGAAAAGGCTCAAAAACGACTCCACGTACAACCAAGAAAGCTATGTCGTCGCGTAGCTGTATAATCCCTAACCGCGGAGAAGGTTTCTGATTTTATCTTTAAGGTGTAAAATTTAAGAGAAAAGGACCGGAATTATAAGCCTCTCGCACCATGTAATTAGTCTACCTTTACGGTTTAGCGATTGAAAAATTTAGTTCGAGCTCCAGACTACCAGGAAGCGCTAGGGTGCGTTTCACTCAATGTTTATTGTCCATTCCTTCAGTTTCTAAGGGTTATATATTTTTTCACAGTTTTTTTAAAATTTCTAAAAAAATAAGCGTAAAGAAGTAGTTTCTCCTTTGTGTTAAAAAAAAAAAATAATGATTTTACATCTCTGCAATCAATTAGAAAACCGACTGGATTCCTTAACAAATTAATTTTCACATAAAAAGCTAATTGATCAACAAATTACATTTAATCAATATAAAATGTAAGTAAATTTAATGCAATATGATTGAACATTTCATAGTAATACAGTGAGCGAATAAAAACAGACATAAAAAAAAGAGATAACTTGACGACATAAATCAACAAAAAGTTTCTTATTGTAGTTACGCAAAATAAGTTGGTTTGACTACTACGTATGATGAGCCTTCCAGTTGACAAAATGACTAACTCCAATTTCAGCATTTTTTCAATAAGATTTTATCACTCCTTATAGTTCGGGATAAAAAGAAATATAGTAAAGAAATTTTGCCTTGATTTGCGTAAAATTAATTTTTCTTTTACTATTTTCAATCCCCAATAAAGTATATTGGGTTCCGTATTTGGGCGGACTCTGCAGATCCCGAATCTTAATATTTATTCCAAATTAAAACCGAAGTTTCAAGAAAGTGCTAATTTTTTCTGTTATACTACCGCACAACTACCGGAGCGAACCCTAGCTAGTTTAAATATAAACTTAAGTATGATTTTCTGAAATATACCTGATCAATACTTCGTAATTCCAAGTAGCTATGAAATATCAAAGGTCGCTGAGATCTTTGGAGGATCACGTAACGGCTTTTGATTGCGGCTTCACAAACGTCATTAGAAGCGATGATTTATCAAGTGACAAGTAGTCCGCTGCCTTTACCAACTGTCCTCAGCAGTAATCTGTCCTCGGTGTCAAGTTTTAATGACTATTCCGGTTTGACTCCCGTATTAATCTTCCTTTTGTTTATTATTATTGTTTAATATATATATTTTAAATTCTACAATATTTTTTTTCGTGTCTTCTGAATGAATACGAGCCTACATATGTTATAGCATCGCCTTGAATAGTGAACATAAGAGTACCTATACGAATTTCCCAACTTCAACCCTATCTCAAAAGTTGAAGTTATTGTTCATTTATTTAAAAAGAAAACTTTGGATGGAGACTACACAAAAAAAAAAATATTCTTTTTCTCTTATGTACACTAGGGAGGTACCAACTGTCCGCCTAACAGGAGAACAACACCCATCAAACATGACCACAATATAAATCACACTGATAATTTTTTTTCTGCTGCAGCTTCCTGTTCTGTTTAGGAAGTAAGTTTTCAAGTATTATTTTCTTTAAATACCAGGTCATAAGTAATGTCGGTTTTTATATTCTGTTTGTTTATGTTTGGATTACTAATCCCTCCTTTTCAATTTATTTTTGTTTACATTTTTTGTTTATTAAAGCATTAAATAAACTTCTATTTATCATGTTTTGGTTGGTGAAACTTATTTATTCAGGATCTCCCAAGAAACCACTTACGCCATGTTATGCTTTTGGAATTCGATAAAGGAGAAGATGCTGCTTCAACTAACTGGAGATGAAAAATGGGTTTTCAATCGGAATGTTAGACGGGTTCTTTAGTGGTTAGGACATGGAAAAACACCTAGGACAGAAGCGAGAGAAGGACTTCATCCGAAAAAAGTGATGATGTCTGTATGGAGGGATATGGAAGGAATCCTTCATCATGAATTCGTTGATCTTAACCAAACTATCACTAAAGATCTGTAGGGTCATCAGCAGGACCGAGTGAAGCGAGCAATTGAGGAGAAACGTCCATCACTTATCAATAGACGCGGAATTTTATTCCATCATGACAATGCGAGGCCCCATGTTGCAAAACAAACATTGCAAAGATTAATGGACTTTGGGTGGGAAATTATTCCTTACCCACCGTACCCCCCCCCCAGACTTGGTGCATTCGGATTATCACCTTTTCCGCAGTCTCGAAAACTCATTAAGCGGCAAGAACATGAGTTCAATCGATGAGGTGAAAAACGAAATGTTAGCTTTCTTTAATTTCAAAACAAAGGATTTTTTCAGAGCAGGCATTCAAAATTTGGTTTCAAGATGGCAAACTGTTATACAACAAGATGGTAAATACATTTTAGATTGAAAGTGTTTTATTGATTTTATCCTATACCATAAAAATCCGACATTACTTGTGGGATGACCTGATGCGATATAATATATCTGTATAAATTTGATTGTCTTATAAGCAACTAAGGCAAAGTGGCAGATAGAACTGGCGGGGTAATTGGAATTCGCCCCCCCCCCCCAACAGTTCAGCATGTAACGTTTTTGTCTACCAGTTAGCATGTGCTTGTAAAATAAAAAATACGTTATTCACACTAAAACGTTATTATTCAAAAAAGAGATATATATTTCATATTTATTTAGACCCGGAGGATAAGTCCTGTGACCGCTCAACGAATGACTCCATTTTACAAATTACACTAAAATTCATTTAATTTAAAAATAAATTTCAAGACCATCCCAGCATTTTAATGGGCCCTTTTTTACAAAAAGTGAGGCTGTAAAATATAATATTATACTACAACCCTAGATAATATAATAAATTTTTATTTACTCCGTTAACCTGCATTACCTTCTTAACATATCTATCGAAGACCTCCTCGGCCCTCTCTCTCCTCTTCGAATGCTCCGGCTGAATATATCCGAATGAAAAAACTTTATTTGCTCATATGACATCCGTTTTTAGGTATTTTTTTTCACTTAGACTCATAAAATATGCTTATGATACAGCTTTTATATACGACAGCTTATTATTATGAATATTCATTCAATATTAAATTGAAATGAAATATTTATTTAATATTCAATTATTATGGATTATTCAACAATAAAGGTAGCAGTTACTATTGGAGGCGATAGTAGATACTACTGGAAGCGACTCACACCAACCGGACGTAGGAGGAATGTTGGCCTGACCCCGTGGTGACCATTGTGTATCGCGAGACAATCTAATTGGTTTTCAAGGATGTCAATAGACATCAGGAGGTTCGCTAGGTATACTATCGAGGTATACTAGGGGAAAGAAATTTAGGTCCTCGAGTGTCTGCTAATTCTTAGCATTCATAATGAACTCAAATTGGCTTCAATTGGATTGGTTATGGAGCTATGGTCAGTCTGCCGCAGTGCGATGGAGACCATGTTTTGCAGCAACGAGAAATTTATTTGTGCCAGCAAAATATATATCTTTCAACAGCTTCAACGAAAAAGTAAATAAGATTTTTGGCGAAGCTGGTCATTTGATCTCCCAAGGTTCGGCCGAGTATAGTTCCGAAATTAATAAGCAATCAAATTTAATTGATTTGAAAATTCTATTTAATTTCCTGAGGTAATCATTAATAAACCAATTTAATCGCTTTTCGTCTGTTCTTGACAGAAGATTTTTTCTAGTCATAAATAGGAAGGAAATGCGACCTTATTGGTAATGTAATAACATACTAAAGAGAGAGTTATTTATTCAGTACTTTGTAAGAAAATACGAGCCGAGCGTTAAGTTGAAACGAAGCTCCGTGACGTTAAGTGAAGTGAGGTGGCACAGGAAAGCAGGGATTAAGCTGACTGCGCGCAAGGAGTGCAAAAGTGGGGATGTGGTTCTATTGAGTCCGATAATCGCGGAGTTCAATTGGTAAATAAAGAAAGGGAAGATACACGCAGAATCCATCCTCAAAGACTAATTTTCACATTTTTATTTGACTTTTAAATACTCAGGATGTTATGTACCGGGTACAATTTTTCTGCCCCTGACTGGCCTTATTAATTTGTCTCCCATTTTCCACTTCACCTGCGCCGTGACAAACTGCGTCAGGAACTGAAACCTCTGCCTTAGAAAGAAGCTGTTGTTCACAGAGGTGATCCGAAAATCAATCACCAAGCTTCCCACTCTAAGTGATATATTTAATTAATACCACCAACTTTTATACAAAATAAATATGAATTTTTCAGATAGATATCTCTATCTTGAGAGTGTAAAAGAAACAGGAGATGAAAGGGACGGCAGTAAAAGTGAAACAAAGTAGAGTATAGGATCGGGGGACAAAGTAGCAGATTGAAGGATGGTAGGTGAAGAGCTTGGAATTATCTGGGATAAAGGCAATCCTTCTCCACTCGCTATTTCCTGACAAATTCGCGGCTGTTTGTTCGGGTGGACCCCTGTCGATGGCTGCCCATCTTGGCCCGGCAAAACATTTCCTCTTCCTTGATGGGGAGATCGCTTAATCACTTCCGCCTTTCCACCGTTTTCGTGGAACCCATTTCATATCTCTTTTACCTCTTCGGGCTTCTATACTTGAAATATTTTCATCCTTCTATTCTAAGAAATTTATACTTATATTCTTCCTATCCCTTTTGAGGCTTTTTTCCATAATAGACGTCAATAAAACTTTATTTTTAGTCTTAAATGACTCCTTGAGACTAAAAATAAAGCATTTTTAAGTTCCAGTAATTCGTACAAAAAATAAAATAAAAAGATAAAATAGAACGAGAATAGGTACTACTTCGAGAAGTGATATCTAACTGCTGATATTGGTTTGTTACATGTCCTATCCCATCTATGGTGGCTAATTATCTCATTTTTTTTCCATGTATCCAAAAGCATCCATATTTTAAGACCAATAATATCGAATATCGAAACATTAGGAAAATAATCGTACCAAAAGAGGTGTCGACTAATGTGGTATAGCAGATGGTAGCACCTACAGCGTTTTATATAATAAAGACGTGAGACATACATTGTTCGCGTTATCTGCTGGAGTTTCTTGATACAAGGATCATCAAGGTAGGCACTTAATGCTTAAATTGGAGATGGAATTAACTTCATTTCCCTATTATTTTATTTTTCAATTTGTTTTGGAAGTATACTACTCAATACTTAGATATTTCACATCGAAATGCTCCCTAACAGAATATTAATACATTTGCTCTTTTTTTTTTTTTTCAGAAACATGAAAAACACTTAATTAAAATACATTCTAACGATAAGTCAGAAACTAGATAGTCAAATTAGAATAAATAGGTAATAATTAATAGGTGAAAGATTGAAATGAGACTATAAAATAAGCTGGCCATTAAAGGAAATAACATAGTTTAATTATTACTTTAATAAATTACTAGGATTATGGTATAGTATATGGATATGTTTTCCTCGCATTTTTAAGCCAAACGGTAACTTATTATAGATTAACCGTAGAATTAAATCATGCGAATGACGATGGAGTAAAGCAAAAATAATTTTAAATTTCCAACATTACACTTCTTAGATTTCGAATAATTCTTCAATTTCAAAAAAAAAAAAAAAAAAAACATATTTTTACATTCACACCTGCCTTGATTGAAAATGACAATCAGTGAATCTGATAACTGAACATAAATGCGGAAAGATAAATGCGATATTAGTAGTTTCAAACGTTGTATCTACTGGAATAAAAAAAAAAAAAAAAAAAAAATATACAGGTGAATTATTATTCCAGTAGCTAGATAGTCATCTTAAATGAACCGTGGACTATCATTATAACGATACGAAACTAGCGTAATAGGTAGGCTTATTTTCTACCACCGAAACGGAAAAAAATAACAGCTATAAGCCTCGAACTCATAACTTTAATGATATAAGAGGTTCCGACGGTAAGCCAACTTAATTTTTTAGAGTTATCGATTGCTAGACATCATTATGTAGTACACACATTGAACTTTCATAGATGAATGGCTTTTGACATGACAGGCTTTGTGGCTAACTGGCGTATCTAACAAGAATGGATTAGGTTTCGCGTTCGAGTTTCACAAAGGAATCGACCTAGAAAAAAATATATTTGGTTTGACATTATAATTACCTTATAATAAAAAAATAGAAATTAAGCATAACTAATAGATTTGAGTTGCACAATGATTAGGCATGAACAACATCGCTCAAGATCTCAGGTTCTAATTTTTGTTCATATTACTCGGCCTACTTCATATCTAACTAAAATTTACTGAAAGAAGTAATTACAGAGTAAAGAGATTTAATTCCAACGATATCGTAGAGAGTTCCTCTTGACACCACTATATAGAACCTTTTATGGATATTCATCTTTTATAAAAGATGAAAGACCAAGATGTCAGTATTGTAATAAAATTATAACAATACCTCGCAGCTCAATAATTTAGTGCTAAAGTAAAATTTGATTCATATCTTAATAAACCATGTAGATCCTTTGGAATCAGTGGAATTTCATACCAAAACAGAGCTTCGCTAATCAAGGAATTAATGTTAAATTCACATGAGCTACAATTTTACACTGGAGCTATAACTTATACACGTTACTTCGAAAGTTTTTACTTTCACTTACCTATATGTGAAATATATAGTAAGTGGAAGTATTGCGATCGTGAAAAATTTCGACTTCCGGTTTTCAACGGAAATACACGTTTTGGGGTCCCCTGAGTCGAAATAACCAAGTCCCGCGAAATGGTCTGTGTGTGTGTGTGAACAGACTAGCACAAAAACTATTAACCGTGCGAACCTGAAATTGGATATTTAGTGTATATATATGCCCGCGATGTGACAGCAAAAATTTAATCAAAATTGGTCAAAGGGTGGGGGTACTTTATTTAATAAATTTTTACGTTTTTTTTTAGATTTTCTCAAAAACGGCTCCAACGATTTTGATTAAACTAAGTAGTTGATGTATTAATATGCCCGAGATATGGCTGTAAACATTTCATCAAAATTGATCAACCGGAGAGGGGACTTTACTTAATAAATTTTGTATCATTTTCATGTGTTTTTTTTATTTGCTCAAAAACGGCTTTAAAGATTTTGATCAAACTGTGTATTTGACGTACGTATATGCCAAAGATGTGACAGCCAACATTTCATCAAAATTGGTCAAACGGAGGGGGCACTTTGTTACGTTAAAAAATATTAATTGGTTATAAATAAATAAATAAATAAATAAAACAATCGTAACAAAAAAGGTGGTAGCTCAGTGGAGACGGGCGGGTTCTTAAATGACTAGTGATTAAAAAAAATTGAAATAAACTAAGGGGCGCCACGCTATTTATTTTAAGGAAATAGCGAAAACCTAAAGCAATCTGAATAAAAAAAAATAATTTAAATTTGATAAGTGAAGATAACCTTAAAATCTCGGAGAGGGCTGTACATAAAATACAATTTGCAATTTACACTTATGAACTACTTAATGGTAAGTTAAAAAGAAATTGAACAAAACAAATTAAACTCAAATAAAAAAACTTTTAATTAACACTATATTTACACTACGATATTAGAAATAAAATTTACTCACAATTTCTGTAGTCAGGCCTGATCAAAATCTAATTCTATTCACACAACTAGAAACAATTTAAACTTATAACTATACAATAAAAAAAAGCAAGGTTTAACAAAGAAATTAAAAGAAAAATATCTCCAGTCTGTTCTCTTAACTCGCCTGTCTTCTCGTAGCTTTGTTGCCAGTAGCCACTCGGCTTGGCGATTCTCGTCACCGGAATCTCTTCCGTGAACGCCACTATTCTTCAATTCTCTGATATTTAGCGATATAGACCACAACTACGTTAATCACTACAACAGTCTCATTTTATCATCACTCGTCGAACGCTAGCGAACATCTCTTGTATTTTCCTTCGTTGTTTCTCAAAAAAACAAATGCCTTAATAACAGCTGTTTTTCAATTAATTACTTCGGTCCCGTCTCTTCTTTTAAAATAAAACATAATTATTTTTATAGCTAAATAAAAAAAATATTATATCAATAAAAAACTAAACCAATGCTTTTAAAACAACACATATTTTAATTATATACAAAAATATATTAAGCCCTCTTCGATTATTACTTAATGAGTTTTATTAAATTAAAAAAAAAATTTTTTTTTGTTTATTTATTTTTCGTTACAAACTCTCCCCCTCCCTACCAAATTTTTTTTTTTTTTTTTTTTTTTTTTTTTTAATGCTTGAATCTTAACTCTTAGGTCGGATGAGGTTTTAGATCTTTGACATGCCAAGTTCCTAAGGGATGACCCTGTAGATCTTCTAGCACGTATAATAAATTTCCTTGTTTTGCTCTGATTCTACATTTCTCATATAGAGGTGCCAATTTATTAGAAAAGTTCTTTGAAGCATCCGAAAGGGTTTGGGTCTTCTTCCACACTAAATCTCCAGCTTGTAGATCCACGTTCCTTCTCCGAAGATTATAATGGTGCCTGCTTTTCTCGTATGATTGCCTTAGACGCTCAACCACTTCTTCATATATTACATTATGTTGAACTTCTGTGCGTAAGCCTTTCGATCTCCCATTTCCGGAACATTATCTGAAGCAACGGAATGCTCGTACTCGTCGCCTGAACCTGGTAACTCTCGTCCAAAATTCAAATAAGCTGGCGAATAACCGGTAACCTCATGTACCGCAGTCTGCATAGCAAAAGCCAACTTGTGTAGATCCTTATCCCAGTGCTTATGATTGTCTTTCACATAGGAAGCTAGGAGTGTCTTTATCACTCGATTTGGACGCTCCATCGGATTAGCCTGTGGATGATAGACTGGGGTGAACCACAATTTAACAGCATATTCTCGGGCTTTCTTTTTTAAAATATTGCTCCTGAATTGAGGGCCGTTATCACATATAATAATTTGGGGAACCCCGAACTTAAGAAAGACCTCTCTTTCTAAAGTTTTGGCCACCACTTCGGCTGTCGATTTTGAAATTGGCACTATGATGCTGTATTTAGTGAAGCAGTCGGTAAACGCTAATATGAACCTTTTCCGGTTTGAAGACATAGGAAACGGCCCCATTATATCTGCCGAAACCATTTGCCAAGGTTGGGTAACTATTCGCTGTTTCCCCATTAGGCCCGCAGGCTTAGTCTGTAATGGCTTATTCGCCAAGCACACTTCACATTTCCGTACGTACCTGGTTACATCGGTTGCCATGCCAGGCCAATAGTAGTACTCCTTTACCCGCTGCAAGGTTTTGAAACATCCCAAATGTCCTGCAATTTCTTTATCATGACATTCCCAGATCGCTTCCCTACGTTTTTGTTTAGGAACTACTAATTTCCACTGGTTGCTATCTCCTACCATTTTCCGGTTATTATTAACAAGCTTCCATAGAGTTTGATTAACAATCCTCCAATCCGCATATTTCGATGGATTCTCTTCTACTTGTTTAATCATACGCTGATACCACGCGTCCTCTATTGGTTCTCCAATATCAATTCTGGCTATCGGGAATTCGTAAGTCCGTGACAACGCATCGGCTGAAGCGTTTTGTTTGCCGGGACGGTGTACGATAGTGAATTGGTGTTGCTGCAGTTTTAGTGCCCACCTAGCCAGTCGACCTTGAGGGTCGCGAAGACTATTCAACCATTTTAAGGCAATGTGGTCAGTAATAACTGTAAAATCCATCCCTTCCAAATAAGGCCGAAACTTCTCTATTGCCCAGAGAACTGCTAGGCACTCTTGCTCAGTTACACTGTATTTCCTCTCGGCTGTGGTCAAACTTCGGCTCGCATAAGCTATGGCCCGATCTCCTTCTGGGTATTCTTGGTAAAGAATAGCCCCTAATCCTGTTTTAGAGGCATCGGTTTGTAGGAAGAATCGCTTACTGAAGTCAGGACATGCTAACACAGGTGCTGTGACAAGCTTCTCCTTCAGTAATCTGAACGCTTCTTCTTGTTCTTGTCCCCATTTCCATCTCTTGTTTTTCTTCAGTAGATCCGATAGCGGTGAAGTTAGAGTCGAGAAATTAGGGACAAAGCGGCGATACCAGGAAGAAAGCCCTATAAACTGTCTCACTTGCTTTACGTTCTTAGGTGCTGGGTAGTTTAATATCGCCTCAATCTTTCCCGGATCAACTTGTAGGCCGTTCTCATTTACCACATATCCCAGAAACTTTAGTTCCTCTCTGCAAAACTGACTTTTCTCCCAATTCACCGTTAAGTTGGCTGAGCTCAATCTTTCTAAGACCTTCTCCAATGTTTCTATGTGGGAATCGAAGTTTGATGAGACCACAATGATGTCATCCAAGTAAACAAAGATATTTGGTTCTAAATCTGCTCTCAAAACATCGTCAATCAGTCTTTGCCATGTCGCTGGTGCATTATGCAGTCCAAAAGGCATTCTACAAAAATGGAAGAGGCCGCGGTTGGGAAAAGTAAAAGCTGTCTTTTCCTTGCTTTCAGCAGCCATTGGTATCTGCCAGTATGCACTCTTTATGTCGATGGAAGAAAGTATCTTGGCATCACGTAACCTATCCAATATATTCGAAATGTAGGGCAGCGGGTAGGCGTCTCTTTTAGTCACGGCATTTAACTGACGATAATCCACGCAAAAACGGTAGGATCCATCGGGTTTCTTCACTAAAACAACAGGTGACGACCAAGCACTCTGTGACGGCTCTACAATTCCTTCTTCGAGCATTTCATCGAGCTCCTTATTTAAGATATCTTGGATCTTTGGTGAAACAGGGTAGTAACGCTGTTTGACTGGCTTACTATCACCGGTATTTATTTCGTGCTCTACCCTGCTTGTACATCCTAACTTTGATGGTCGGATATTTCGCCAATGTCCGATAAGCCGATTTAAGGTTTCTTCCTGTTCCTGCGTAAGATTCGGTCTAGTTAGGACAGCAGGGCCATTCTGTGACACAGCTAAACATTCTTCTGTTGGAGCAAAGTGCCACATATTTTTCGATATGTCTGGAACCAATCTAAATTTATTCCAGAAGTCGATGCCCAATATAAGATCATCCACCAAGTTGGAAACTACCAAAAATTGGATAATTCTCATTTTACCTTCCAACTCCACTGGCACGTTTACGCTTCCAAAAACGTTGAGCGCGGTGCCTCCAGCAGCATTTATTTGAAATTTGGGTTTTTTGTGTAGCTTTACACCCAGCCGTGAAAAACGTTTCCAGCATTCCTCACTTATCAATGACCTTGAAGCCCCAGAATCCAGCAATCCCGTTTCTTGTCTTCCCAAAATGTTGACTGTTAAATACGGCCTTCGATCCTGTTCATTTGCTGGATGTCTAAGAATTTTCCATTTCTTTCCAGCGAAAACTTCTTCCACAATCGACAACCACTCTACCCACTCAGCTTTCGTCGTGGAATTCGGGTTTTGTCCAGGCTCCCTTCCACTTAGGCCTGACCCCCTTGATCGTTTCCCTGGTCGGTGGTATTACAACGTTTACATGTCTTTCTATCCGCATCCCTTAGGCCACAACCTTTACAGAATTTGGTTTTTACTGAGCGACACTTTTTGAACGAATGATTGGTCCCTCCACAGTTCCAACAGCGAAATGTGTAATTGGGTTTAGCCAAGGCTTCTACAATCATCTTCGATTCTGCTACTGTGTCGTCTTGATTAAGTTGTTTCCTCGTTGGCGGGCGACAGGCCAAGTCGGGTTCGAGTAATCCTTTACTATCTGGTGGCGGTCGATATTCGTTCATTCTCCTTACTTCTTCAATCTGCCGACCGATTATTACTAACTCCTTCAATGTTGTTACTTGGTGCAAAGCCATCCTTTCCAAGTAGAGGGGGTTCAAATTCTTCTTAATGATATTCAACATTTGGTCTTCCGTAGGCATAGTTGGTAAACGGTTAAAATAATTCTTCATAACTGCCACGAATGTACCCATCGACTCTGCATGTCCTTGAGTTCTTCTCTTTATTTCTTCCCAAAGGCGATCCTCATAGTCTAAAGGTGTATATTCGGCTTTCAATTCTGAGATAAGTTCAGCCCACGTTGTTACTTCTTTCCGTACAGCTCGAAACCAAATCAGTGCTGGTCCTCTAAACAAGTCGTACGCAGCCCTAAAAAGCTCTTCATGAGTAGTATTCCTTGCCAAACTTAACTCCTCTACAGTCTCTAAAAACGCATGGACACTGAGACCATCCCCATCGCCTGTGAAGTGAATTCCCCAATCTCTTATGGGAGTTTCAGTTCTTCTGATCACGTACTTAGTTCCAGCAACGTCTGACTCCGACTCAACGGTCGTTACAGGCTTCTTTGTATCTTCAGTTGATTCGGTAATCACTGATTGTACTTTACCCTCCTGAGACTTTCCGGGATTCTGGTTTTCAACGTGGGATTCTGAAACAGGAGGTTGCCCACTCAATTTTTCTTCTAGTTCCTCAAATAATAGAAGGCATTTTGAAATTGCTTCTGACTTCCTCTCCATTTCGATGGTGTCTTTCGTTGATATCCGGTTTAGTCTATTAATCAAATGTTGAAGACCTGTATCGATTTTATCTATATCCCCGGTAGAACCAGAGGGTGGGAGAACAGAAATCTTGTTCTTAACAGTAGCAGTTTTCTCTTCACACACGCTTAATTCTTCCGTAGGAGAAAGGTCAACTACCGGAGCAACATATTTTCCTGCACTCTCTAGTTCAAAGACGGTCCGAAGTCTTTTCCTCATATCTTCTACAGTAGATATTCCAACTATCCCCCGAATCCTTAATTCGTATTCAAGCTCGTCCTTTAACAACCTATCGACCTTCATCTTTATGATTTCAAAAGAACCAAATAAAAATTATACTACTTTTTCTTAGCAGATAAAATAAAAAAATTCAATATTAGGACAAAAAAATAATTTTATTTAAAAATCACTAAATCAATATTAAATTAAGCATCATAGTGCCAATTTCAAAATCGACAGCCGAAGTGGTGGCCAAAACTTTAGAAAGAGAGGTCTTTCTCTTTCTCAAGTATTTCATAACTTTTTTTCCAATTTTTACCTTTTTTTCGATTATCTCAAAAACGGCTTTAATGATTTTGATCAAATTCGTTATGTTTAATGAAAATTAGGTGTTCAATAATATCAGGTAAGTTTTATCAGTATTGAAATTTTCGGAGGGGGCTTAAATGGGGAAGGGGCCTTTTTTGTTTTCCTATAAAGTACCTTTGTTTTAGTTTATATTGAGAAATTAACTGTCTCTCATCACGCCTAAAAATAAGAAATGGCTAAATATGATATTTGAAAAATATCAAGTATACAAATACAGGAGAACAAAAAGAAAAATATTCCGTCAACTCATTAAACACCTTGAGCTCACGTATGCGCCGTATGCCTTTAATGACAAACCAATGCGTTATAATTAAAGATGTTCTATTCATTTCATTTCATGAGAATTATTTGTTTCATGGAAACTAAATGAAATATTCAACAAGTACATAGAGAATTATAAAATCAGACGACTTGGAGTATTATGCATGCATTGCCGAATTATCACAAGTAAAAACTTTTATTTAATAATAAAAGAAATTAGTGTTTTTTTTTTTTGTTTTTTTTTGAGCAAATGAAAACAAAAATAAGAAATGAATTTGGAAAAATGTATATTTTGAGAAGTGGCAATTAACAAAACACATTAATTTCTAATCTAAGTAAGTTGGTAAGTGAAAGTTGTGTGTTGCGCGCAGGCACTAGATTTTTTTTATTACACTTGTGATCGATCAAATCATCATTGACATAGAAATATTATCGAAATAAACCAAATAAAAAATCATCATTAAAAAAAAAAATCTGGTGCGTGCGCGCAACACACAACTTTCACTTACCAACTTACTTAGATTAGAAATTGACGTGTTTTGCTAATAATCATTTCCCAAAGTTACACATTTTTCTACATTCATACCTTATTTTTGTTAATCGTTAAAGCCGTTTTTGAGTAAATAAAAAAACCTGTGAAAATGATACAAAATTTATTAAGTAAAGTTCCCCCTCCCGTAGATCAATTTTGATGAAATTTTTACAGTCACATCTCGGGCATATAAATACATCAAATACCAAGTTTGATCAAAATCGTTAAAACCGTTATTGAGTAAATAAAAAAAACACGTGAAAATGATACAAAATTATTAAGTAAAGTCCCCCCTCCGGTTAATCAATTTTGATGAAATTTTTACAGTCATATTTCGGGCATATATATCGATCAAATACTCAGTTTAATCAAAATCGTTAGAGCCGTTTTTAAGAAAATCGAAAAAAACGTAAAAAATTATTAAATAAAGTACCCCCTCCCTTTGAGCAATTTTGATGAAATTTTTGCTGTCACATCGCGGGCATATACCTACACTAAATACCCAATTTCAGGTTCCCACGGTTTATAGTTTTTGAGCTAGTCTGTTCACACACACACACACACACAGACACACACACACACACACAGACCATTTCGCGGGACTTGGTTATTTCGACTCAGGGGGTCCCAAAACGTGTATTTCCGTTGAAAACCGGAAGTCAAAATTTTTCACGATCGCAATACTTCCACTTACTATATATTTCATATATAGGTAAGTGAAAGTAAAAAATGAAATGAAATATAAACATTATAATTTTTTTTCAGGTTTTCTTTAAATGTATAGGTGTAAAAAACAAATGAAAATTATGCTATTTTAGAACTGTACGGTAAAAGAAATAAATGTATGGACCTCATTTCCAGGTCAAAACAGCCATGAAAATCAGATATGCCTAATAATAGTATATACACCAGGAAGTTCTCACTAATTTATTATTTTGTTTTATAATATGGAGCTTTCGGCGTCCAGCGCCATATATAACGACAACTGAATTATATAATTGTTAGCTTTATAAATTTGCATGCTATCTTTATTTTTTTATCATTGTATTTTTGAATCGAATGTATTTTATCATTGAATATACATTAGTGAGATCGTTCTGGTGTATATACTATTATTAAATATATTAAACGATCTACCAACTACCAAGATGTCAAATATGACTGTTACTGTAAAAATTGTTTTAAGCTAAGAAATAAGTTAGCTTGCAATTCTCAGAACAAACAAAATGATTTAATGACCAGACTTTCTCAACAATAATGAATTATTTCAACAATAAACATAAATAATGCCAAATGATAATTTAAAAAATATGAGCCAAAACCAGGAATTTAGAATTATTAATACCATAAACAATGCCTTTATTACAATCACAAAAAACGGACATAAATTATTATACAATAAGCACTATTTATAATTCATAAACAGTTTTTAACATTACACTACCTAATATAAAGATATGCCTTCCCTCAAGTCAAACTTTAAGCTACTCACTCCTCTCATCACGATCAAATCACTTAAAAAGCATCAAATGGTTATTTTAGATTTTAAAATTGAATTAATTTCCAATTCATTCACATAAATATTACATAAATTATTATACAATAAGCACTATTTATAATTCATAAACAGTTTTTAACATTACACTACCTAATATAAAGATATGCCTTCCCTCAAGTCAAACTTTAAGCTACTCACTCCTCTCATCACGATCAAATCACTTAAAAAGCATCAAATGGTTATTTTAGATTTTAAAATTGAATTAATTTCCACGCTGCAATTCACTAAAAACAATGATGAAAAATGTAAGATTTTACTTTTTTCTAGACAAAAACTTCAAAATTATATATTCAAGTATTTTATTTGATTTTATTTTACACCGCTTCGACTGATCTTCTTAAGTATGATTCATTAATTTTATGAAGTATTAAGTCTTTAGTTATTTTACCGTTATTTTTTTTCTTTCATTGATTTCTTTGTAGGGATAAGAATATGCAATTTTAAGGAATTACCGACACGGTGGGTGGTCACACTTTTGGTTAGTTAGACGAAGTTAAAAAACAGGTGTGTGTTCTTTTAATGTGTCCAATTCTTAACATTGTTATTACCGCGCATTCCTTTTGGGCTAGATTCTTTGGAGGATATATTGTTATAAATTTAATAAATATTGTTATAGGAACAATAATTCTTGTTATTTGATGGTTTGCGTCAAACCACCTGAACCGATCATATTCATTTGGATTCCTCAATGGTGAATGGATTTGAAATTTTTCGAAATGGACAAAGAATGAGATGTAATTAAGTGAATGCTGACAATGATTTTATAGGGAATCGAAGTTGAAGGAGAATAAAGGGCAAGAAAGAACCCATTAATTGTAGTACGGGTAGGGCCCCTGAAGAGGATAAGGTTTTCAATAATATCGGGAGATAGAAGGGCGGATCCGAGTATAGTTGGGATTATATGTGTCATAAAAGGGAGATGATGCCCGGGATTACCGGGCAGAAGATAAGCCCTATCGTAATGGCGGCTGCCCTGTGCTCAGTTTAAGGAGCCGACCTCAACTTTAAGCCCTTTCTCTAAGCATTAAGCTCTCCTCCCCTAAGCCGGCGGTCAAGACTCTTCGCTGTGTTTGGCTGCCTCTGTCCTCCAAATGAAAAAAGTTCTTTAACTTGTATACTTTTAATATTGCTGTTGTAGAGGGCCTAAGTAGAAGGAGCATAGATCATTTAAGGTATATATGTATAATCTGTAGCAGATAAATCTTTCAAGATAGAAGAATAGATATAACATCTTGAATCAAATGCCCATTTGTAATAAAGAGTGGACTTAACATAAAACGAAAATTTTTAGTATGACGAAACATGGCGTAGTGTCAGTGAAGATAGGCTGATTAGTTATAGCTGGACAACATAAGAAGTTAGTTATTGCTGTCGCATCACGGGCATATACATATACCAAATACCCAATTTCAAGTTCGTGCAGTTTATAGTTTTTGAGCTAGTTTGTTAACACACACACAGACCATTTCGCGATTCTTGGTTATTTAGACTCCTGGGAGCCCAAAACGTGTAATTCGGTTGAAAACCGGAAGTCGAAATTTTTCACGATCGCAATACTTTCCCTTATTAGGGTAACTGTACCATAAGTTGACAGTGCTCCAATAGTTGACATTTTGCACAAAAAGTACAATTTGGCGGTAATTTGCCAAGTTATACTAGTTAGCTGTGTTGCCATCGACATTAGTTCGATGAAAACTCAAGCTTATTTGTGAGAAGTTGTAATGGCGAATTTTCTAGTGGCCTGAAAACTTGGTTTCTGCTACCCTGTTTCATTAAGGTGGAAGTCAAGTTAGATAAGCTTTTTAGTTGGTTTATTTGAGTTCAATTATGTTTTAATTACTTTTATGGAAGTCATTAAGTTCATGAGAATCATTTGATATCCTTTTTAATATAATATACAATGTTTTAGGGCTTAAATGTAGGTGTCAACTATTAGAACAGATATTAATCCATATTTCAATAGTTGACATCGATGTCAACTACCGCCGGAATTAGCAAATAGTGTTCCATCTGGGGGTCTGAAAGTCTGAGTCTGATCTGGGTATGAACGACAGGTTTCTTATTTTATGAATTTATAGCTAGTGTGCAATATCCATGGATCGTTGAGAGCAAAATTGCATTGCCAATAATCCTATTCCTATATGGACAAGCGTCGCATCTGACTCTCCACACCTCCCGATCCTGCAAAGAACATGGGATACTTGCTATTAGTCGCACTCTATCAAAATGCTACACATTTCATCCAACCAATGAATGTGGCCATCTTTAATTATCTAAAAGGGCACTGGAAGAGTGAAGGTCATCATTGGAGAGTCGAAAATTGTGCATACCCAACATTAAAAAAACGAAAATTTGGCCATTAAAAAAATCTAATCATCATACTTACTTAACTGGGTGGTCTCATTTTTCGTTTAAATATGTTTTTTTTTTTGTTTGTTTTTTTTGTCTCATTTACGCTTTTTGTGTATAAAGTAATTATAGATATTGTATTGTCAATCAATATTTGTTCCCGGGTCTAATTTACCCTCTCCAAACTGCGCCCCTAACAAAGCTGCGTCCTGAAATATTAGAAGGCATCGACACCATGATTCGCAGGAGTGTCAAGGCCATAATCGGACTACCTGCGAACACCTCCACGGCGATGTTGTACGCTCCCAGGATATACAGAGGATTAGGACTGATCCGCTGCCGATGGGAAGCTCCTTTACAACACTGGTCCATTGCTCAGCGGCTGTCAAATATACCGGATTCCCTGTTTCAATCTATTTTCGATTACTCGGCTGAAATAGCTAAGTGTGCGGAGAGATTGGGTGTTGAGCAGGGACACCGCAGTGTGAAAGCTCTACGACAGTTGCTACGCGAAAACTCGTTTGAGGAATGGGCCAACTGCAGGTGGCAAGGCATAGGAGTACGCCATTTTAAAGAGACACCGAAAGCTAATAGACTTATGTATGAAAAGCAAGTACTTTCGGGATCTGAATGGTCTAATGCCTTAAAACTTAACATCAACTATGCACCCCTGCGAGGAGTCCCAGGTGTCAGCGGACAGGTCAGAGAAGTTGGGTCCCTCTGTCGCAAATGTGGCAGAGAGTCTGAAACACCAGCACATGTGCTGGGGAAATGCCCCAACAACTCGCTCCTGATAACACGCCGTCACCACAGAGTCAAGCACGAGTTGATGAAGCTCCTTAAAGAAAGGGATTTTGCGTGCTATGAAGAGGTTTACTGCGTGGAATCAGAGGTATCCACGAGATATGCTGATATAGTGGCGTTTTCTAAGACAGGAAAGTCAGCTATCGTTCTGGATCCCACTGTTAGGTACGAATCGAATGACATCGAGCAGGCCATCAAAATCGAAAGGAAAAAGAAGGAAATTTATGAAAAATGTATCCCTTTCCTTAAAGAAAAGTTCCGTGAAGGCTTCGTCGAGAGAGACTTCAACGTGAGAGGCCTTTGGTTCGGAGCCCGCGGAACTATACCAAGTTCAACAAGGAGCTTCATGGAGGATCTTGGTGTCGACATCAAGGACGTAGCGAAGATTGCAGAATATATTGTTCTCGACTCCCTGGGAATCATACACCACCACATCCATTCTTAGAATTTAAATTACAAATCGTTGAGGGGACATGTATATATATATATCTTGTTTATTTATATATTGATTAATTTAATTTTTTTATATAATAATATATTTACCGCTAATCGCCTTTTATTTATATATTGTTCTTTTTATATATTGTTATTTTTGTTGTTGTTTGTTTTATATTTTAAATCATTTTATCCCGTTTTATATAAAATTTTGAGCTGTTGTTGAGTATTGTTGCTATTATGTTGCTATTAGTATTTTACCTAGTTTTAAATTTTTTATTATTACATTACTTAATTTTTAGAGGCCAGGTAAGCCTATAGAGAGAAAATGTTATAAAGTTATAAATGAAAAAAAAAAAAAAAAAAAAAAAAACATTGGAAAAAACTTATGTTTCTTTGTATATATATTAGTCTTATTAGTATTAACAAATAGTCTCTATGATAGATAAATTAGTATGCTGTGTATTAGCAACCCAATATAATTGGGCAGCACCACTATTTTAAATAAAGTGTTTCTCTCTCTCTAGTTTTCTAGAGTGATAGGCCTAACTAAATTCATAACAAAGATTATCCTAACGTCAATATATTGGTAAACAGTGTCAATAATAAATTTTTTTTAAACTGTCAACTATTGGTACAGTTACCCTATTTATTTCATATTTAGGTAAGTGAAAGTAAAAAAAAAAATCAAATCGCACGTCAGAAAGAAGATGGTTACAACTCAGAATATTTAGAGTTATGCATGCCGTTGAAATCAGAATCACAAAACCTAAAATGAAAGAATATAGTGACAATAGCAATAATAGTTCTGTTCGCGTAAAGCGATAACATATTCTTTTATGAATGATCGCATTAACATAGGAGGGCTACTACTGAGTATTTTTTGTGTTTTATTTTTGAGTACCAACTGCCACAATGCTAGACTACTTGTGATCAAAGACTCTTTTCCTTAGTCGCTGTCGATAGATAAAATGGAGAATGCAGTTGAATCTTCAAATATGATTATCCAAAAAAGTTTTTTGAGTTGTAACCATCTTTTCAATTCTTTTCTTTTTCTTTAAGAAGATAAATTTATTTAATAGTGATATGCTGTTATTATAAGAATACTCATTGTATAGAAAGGACTAAGACCCGAGAACGGGTTCGATATTAGCGCTGGAGTGAGTGCTGTAATTCGTTCCAGAGAACAAGTGCAGGGGCTATTGTAGGACTTTGTGGAACAGTTGTTACACCTTGTAATTAGGCAGTTGGCCCGGGCTCTGAACCCACCCCCCTTCACCCCCGTTAGCCCTCCCGACTGGCTGTGAATTGCGAATGTTAGTTGTGCGCAATGCGCCCCAACCCTCTTCGCTACCAACCCCAGATTTAAATCTAGCGCAAATTACATCTGTGTAGTCTTTGCGTCTTTTAACTTTCACGCTTTATCCCCAGAGCTTAATGGCGAAGACGTCGCGGAATTAGATGCGTGATAATGGAATTTCTACAGTGTTTAATGCCGAGAATCTTGCCCCAATATACACTTCTTCCTAAGATGTCTTTGCCGTAGGAAGATAGGACAATAATTTACAAGAGAGATGGGTTACTTCATTATTTAGCGATGACTATAAGCTTTTAATAGACAAATATTATTAATGATAGGGCCGTATGTTTGTTACCTCAAAACTCGAAAAGTAGCGAAAGGATAAATCTGAACTTTTTACATATGTTGCGCCCTGCGGGGGTAGACAAAGCGCCTATTGAGAACAATATGTCCATTGTTTGGCACGGGCATGGCGGCCGGCTAAGATCAAGGTTTTCTTCTACATGAACCTCGGTCTTTCTAGAATCTTCCTAAGACTTATAAATAGAGGCTTTGACAAGCCGCAGCGGAGTTGTACGTCAAAATCCGTCAAATGCACTTCGGAGTGATTAGGGATAAGTGATAAGCTCTATTGTGATAAACCTTATTGTGATAAGTTATCGTGATAAGAGAAAGACTCTAGTTTTTAACCCGTGTGGTTTGTCGTAAGTGATTGGAGTCTACATACACATCCTATTCTGTATCTATTAATAAGGCAATAGTCACAATTGTAAGTATTGGATTAATCAATTAGAGTTCTAGTGCTAATTGTTTATTTTAGTGAACCCGTAGCCCGCAACAATAATCGCAAATAGTTGCTAAGCCCCATACCTAAATTTTTGTATATATACCATGTACAATAATAAAATAGGACAATGATCAACAGAATTGCAGCCGATTTTTGTTTTTATTTTATGTATCAGATATTTTTCTACCATTATAACCTTTAATATCCCCTATGGATTATTATAAGGAATACATAACATTCCTGTCCAGTTGAGGAGTGTAAATGTCTTTGTACATGAAAATCTATAACCCTTTTATTTTATTTATTTATTTTCCTAAAACATAATATTAGAGTTAGCCACAGCGAAGTATAACCAATTTTAGACAATAGCTATAATATATATATATATATATAAAAGGAGTGTATGATTGGTAAAACAAAACTCAGTGTGACTTCTTTTTTCAAATGGGTAAGATGATGTAAAGAATAGAAATACATTTTTTTTTTTTTTTTTTGGTGTTTTTGTCCATTATTTCTGCTCAAAACGTTAGATTTCTCCATCCGCTACTAAATGAAAAAAGAAAATCAAGAAAATAGGAATAGGATGTTTATGAACAATTCTTTTTCCCCATCATTACCTATAAAAAGGCAGGTCCAGTAAAAATAGTTGCATTGCAAAGAAAAATTTATAGTAGGTACGTTGCATTTTAGTAGAAGAGTTTAACTAACTTTTTATATAAAATTTAAGAAAAAAAATCATTGAAGATATTAGAATACTTTCCATCCAAAAAAAATATAAATCAGGCTATTATGTCGATGTTTCCTCGAAAAATATTAGTTCGCAGGAATACTTTTATTGACTTACCGAAATATTAATATTAGACGGAGCCTTCGGTTTACAAACAGAAATCCTGTTCAGGGATTTTCTTCTTTGTTTTGCTTTGGCCTAATTTTTCATCAATGTAAATAGACAGTATTGTGCGGAAAACCTCCGTTAGAACATCTAGCTTCTATAAAGGTGGGACTACTATACAAAAAAAAAAAAAAAAGAGGGAAAAACCTGGTGATTGTACATAACTAAGTGAGATCACTTCCTTGAATCCAGTACTCCCCCTTCATAGTACTGAAACGAAGGCCCTTCAAGGATGGCTGTGTAAGGGTTTTATTTAAGGAAAAATATTGAATTTTACTGTGGTGATGCGGTTCGTAATTGAAAGAGCTGCAAAAACAACTTCTAAAAATCAATTTCCGGCCCTATATTATCGTTCAATTTTTTTAAGAAATTATTTTATATTGAAAATTAATAAGTAGCTTATTGTAATATCATTCTAATATTTTTTTTTATAATTTACTTCTGCCTTTTTTTTTTCAGCCCTTCCGTTCTTGTCCATAAGAAAATTTAAGAAAATATTAAGAAAATATAAAAAATAGTTTCACACATAAATAATAGTTTAACCTATATGTTCAAAAAGAAATCAAATTATAATTTAAATTGTTTAAAAATTGTATACCTAAAGTGTAGGTACCTATCTAATTCAAATGCTAATATTTTAACGTTATTTCGCACTATGATTAATATTGGAAAAAAAGAAATAAAATAAAAAGAGCTTGACTTACTTTATATTTTCCGAGGTTGTTTACCTCGCAGGACAGAACTGCCTCCCTTCCGACAGGTGTTGTCAGATTCCCGATTGGGGATGTGAACTCGGGTGTACCTTCTCCTACAAAAAAATAAAATAGGTTATATCTTCATAGAAGAAATATACATATAACTTCAACTGCAAACAATGAAATAAACACAATTTCTAAAGAAATGGATAAATACTTATATGTTGTGCTATTGTTTGAAATTAGGCATCAGAAGAGACACAAGATTAAAAATAAATAAATTTGCTTGATATAAAAAATATATATTCGTGTATAAATATATATATATATATATATATATATATATATATATATATATATATAAATATATATATATATATATATATATTCTACTCTGCTTGAAATAAATATAAATAAAAAAATACAACTCCTTCAGTGAATTAAATAAAATAAAAATTCTTTATACAAATGATAAAAAAGAACAAAATAAAACCTTCGAGAAAATAAAAATGAAAATGTCTTTAAACAAGTTACTTCTATTTGGTGGTAACCTCTTTGGTCCGAAGTAACCGTTTCACGAAGGTTATCATAAAGAAGAATTCCTGCACCATATAACTTAGAAGGTAACTTACGAATACTCGTGGAAAACTCTAGCGTTAGTGACTTACTGTAACCTTCCACCGGCAACGTAATTCTTTATGGACGGAGTATGAGTATGGTGTGAGAGGCAATTTGCTACTTGTCTCATCACTTACTACTAGTAATTGGCGGGCAATTAACCAAAGATGTTATTCTCGTTTCACTGTGTCGCTACATGTATAAAAAAAAATTACAGACTGTTAATAATCATTCTAAAAATAAATAAATAGTTACATTTAGACACTAATAACTTAATAGCAATATTTAAGGAAGGAGTGACGCAATATATTTTTTACAAAAAAAAAAAAATCTTTATTTTTTATATCCATAGTTAGCAAATCTCTGTTACAAAAAATAAATCAAAACGTGTACAAAGTTCAAAATGTTATTTCTTCATTAACTGTTTCATCTCCATGATTTGATTTTTTTTTCATTTCGTAGTTTATGGAGCAGCCTTTACATTTCAATATTTGATTTAAAACAATTTATCTCAAACTATGGGTAAGCTTTAGTTGTTAAAATTTCCGGTTTATAAATAAAGTTCAGAAATTTAAAAATGTTTAGTGATTTATAATCACTAAACAAATCGTTTAAAAACTCGTCGTTTCTCTAATAAATCACTATTTTTAGTTACATTTTTTTTAAATATTGGACCAACTACTAGGTTGTTACAAAAGTCCTTGTGCATATCAAGTTGTTTACATTGAGGTCTCTAATTTAATCCTTATTTAATCTCTGACGAATACAATTCTTATGTCAATGTTTACATTAACTAATTCTCTAATTATCTATGTACGCCAACTGTCCCTGCCTTTCATTCAGTTTATTAAATTTCACTAGAAATGTCGGAAGAAAAATTTTGTCATCCGCGGCGTTCTTAGGCATTATTGGAAAAAAGGTTTTAGTGCAAAGACCTCAGCCGAGGAAATTTGTGCAGTGGAAGGGGAAAGTGTGGTGCATCGAAACACGGCCGCATTTTGGTTCAGGCGCTTTAATTCTGGGAATACAAGCCTTGAAGATGAACCTAGGTCAGGTCGTCCTTCAGTCGTCAAATACAACTTTTGACTGAAAGATGTATTAAAGTAGTTGAAAATGATGGCCTGTATTTTGAAGAATAAATTTGATTTGTAAATTTTGTACTCACATTTGAATAAAATTAATTTTGTGAACAAGGACTTTTGTAACAACCTAGTATTATAACATTCTGCCGTAGTGGTTATACAGTTTCTGGCATAGCGATTACACGAGGACATGAATATACCAACCGACATCGATACACCCTCAAAATACTATAAAAACGTTCAACATGAAATTTTTAGACACAGATTAAAATCTAAAGGTGCCTTTACACTCTACGAACTTTACCTTCGAACACCACCCTCGACTCACAGTGTTTCGCTTAGTAGGAGCTAGGTGGACAAAAGTATTTTTCGTTATCTTTCATCTCTTTCGACCATTTAAGTAATTTAATTATAAAATTATTATATTTAATTATAAAATTATTATATTCAATTATAAAGTTGAACATGTTATGTTTAATATTATGTATATTATATATTTATAAATTATAAAATTGTTTTTCGTCATTTTTTCATTTATTGCAACCAATTAAGTGATTTCATTAAAAAATAAAACATTTTTATTAGTTAATAATCGAATTTAAAAAGATTGCCAGGAGATTAAGAAGAAAAAATAAAAACAAAAGCCTATCTATACAAAATACTGTACTCTTTATTTTTTTTCAAATCCTCTTTACGTGTATTTTCCTTTTATTTTTCTTTTTTTTTAGAGGATCCTTTTTTTTTTTTTTTCACAATACCAATTTTTAGAATTTCAATCATGACTTTTGTCCACCTAGCTTATACTAATTGAAACACTGTGCGACTGTTCAGGTGTTCTAGGTACTTCATCTGTTCGCCTGTGTTCGGGGGTAGCGCTAGTGTCACTTTTGATATTGGTTTTTCCCAAGTCACAGGAGTTTTTCGTGATATTAGTGCGTCGTTCTAATTCGTCTCCTATTTTTTTTTTTTTTTTTTTCAGATTATATAAAATATATTGATAATGGAGATTTTTTCTTCACCATAAGCTAGCGTTGGGTGCGTCAGCCATATTGGTTTGCTTAACGTCACGTTAAGTATGAATGGCTGTTCGTTTAACGCCGGTACGGCAACACAAACCACTACTACATTTTTTTGTGGCGGTGGCCGAGAGATTTGCTAACTTAGTTAAGTTAGCATTTTATCCAGTCAGATAAATCTGGAGAACCACGATTTGTTTCTTGCTAATTGCCAGACGGAAAATCACAGAAACCAGAGTTACCATTTGTGTTTGTATTTAACAATAGAAACATATTCACAGATATTATATTTCTAAATTGTCCTCATTATAAATAATAAAAAGTTAGTGGGAGTGAAGGGCATGTGAGAGAATTGCTAATCCGGAGACGAGATCAGTCGTTTATTGGACATAAATTGAACAATAAATGGGATTGGGATATCAGGGCCAATATTCCCAAAGCTATCGACGTCCCGTTGGGTTAATGCTCCTTCAACCGCCAATTCGACAGCTCTCCGTTATAAAACTTCCCTTACAACTCGAACAAGTGGCAAGCAACTTATTCTATCGGTTTTCGCCCCTTTTATGTCTTCTTCTCTACAAACGCCCGAAATTTATTGCCTTTGGATGGAAAACTTTCCAACACATTGCCAACAATAAAAAAGTAAATCCGAGGTATAGGATTCGTATTCGCTTCACGCCGGGAATTCCACACTCGTTTTCTACTCAAGTGCTATTATATCTATCTTATTACATTCTTCTTTCTATCAATTTTGCAATCTTTATTGTTCTGTTGGAATCATTAGGTACGTTTCACTACATATAAGAATTTTCCGCTAGTTTTTTTTAAAATATTTATTTAAAAAGGGGAATTTCGCAAATTTTTATATATTTATACGCTAGTTTTTTTTTTATATATTTATTTAAATTTACACATAGTACATTAATTAAATGTGCTTAATGGCTTAATTGAATAAAGTATCTGATTATGATATATGAGAACCTCAGTTAACATAATGACTAACTAAAATTTCAATATTTTGCAGAAAAGCACTTTCATTTAATAATATGGCTCTTCTGAAAATTCGTACCTTTTTTATTTAGTAATACTATAAAAGAATGGTATTTGATTACAATCATAACTGTAGTATTTGCATTTCTTTTTACTTTTGCTTGTTCAACAATTTTATATTATTTAATAACTTTATTTCTTTAGAATAATAGTTATTTTGTTGATAAATGTCCTGATTAACCGACGTCGAAAGAGAAGGTTACTCAATTCGATACGTATGTGGCTTTTTTTAATTTAAATTTTATTTCATCTGTGACAAACAATGATAATAATTTGCCAAATTCCCCCTTTTGGAAGAAAATGCTGTGAAATATTTTCATAATTTTAGGACATTTTTATCCATAAAAGTCTGTGAGAAAGAGTATAGAAAGTTCTTTAGCTCCATTTTACAAATAATACTGATATTTTGTAAAGAATTAGGAACTTTTCACCTCCTTAATAATGCTTTTAGTTGACAGAATAAAATTTCAACATTTTGCCGAAAAGCAATTTAAATAATATATCTCTTTGGGAAATTCATACCATTTTATCTTTAATTTTAGTTTAATTTATATTAATTTTATATCTTTATTTTAATTTAATTACATAATCGATTTTAATCTGCTTATGTATTGATTAGTTTGCTGTGTAACTAGCAACCCTTTAAAGTAGAGTGTATATTACTTGTTTGAATATTTTTTTCATAGCAATACAAAATAAAAAAGTACTAATTTTCCGAAGAGACATACATATTGTTCAAAGTGCTTTCTATAAACATGTTGACATTAGAATTAATCGTTTTGTCAATGCATTGAAAGGCACATAAGTATATAGTTAATTTTTATTTGCTATATTGTTTCTTAATAAAAGTTTTGGGATGATCGGTAACATCTGTTAACTTTCTACGTTTTTTTCCATTTCCTCAAAAATAGCTTCAACGATTTTGATTAAACTCGTCATGATTAATGAAAATCATGTATTCTTTGATATCAGGTAAGCTTTATCATTATTGCAATGTTCTGAGGGGGTATAAATGGGGAAGGGGCCTTTTTTGTTTCCCTATAAAGTATCTTTGTTTTTGTTTATATGGAGAAATTATCTGACCCTCAATTTCGCCTAAAAATAAGAAATGGCTAAATATGAAATATAAAAAAAAATCAAGTAAACATATATGAGAGAAAAAAGGAACAATATTCCGTCAACTCATAAAACACGCTGAGCTCATGCATGCGCAGTAGGCCTTTAATGACAGACCAATACTTTATAATTAAAGATGTTCTGTTCATTCAATGGAAATTATTTGTTTCATGGGAACAGTTATACATAATTTTCCAACAACTACATACATAATTATGAAATCAGACGACTTGGAGTATTATGCTTGCATTGCAGAATTATCACAAGTAAAAACTTTTATTCAGTAATAAAAAAAATAGTGTACTTTAGAGAGCAAATAAAAACAAAAATATGAAATGAATGTGGAAAAGTGTGTGATTTTGAGAAATGGCAATTAACAAAACACGTCCATTTCCAATCTAAGTAAGTTGGTAAGTGAAAGTTGTGTGTTGCGCGCATCTCACCAGATTTCAGATTATTATTTTTTTAATCATTCGTTTATCTTTTCCTTTAAACCCTCTCAGTCAATAATGCATATTTCTGATGATTAAGTTGGTCGTTGATGTGGTTGTTGTAGTCAAAATGAAGGAGGTCTTGAAATTAGCTACTTAATTAATAATTTCCCCCTCCCACTTAGCCTTGAAAACTTTATTCCTTGCGTATTTTCTCATAAACCAATGAATAACATTCAAAAAGTTATCTGGTTAAAAATATTAAGGTTGAAAAATGAAATTTAACAGTTTAAATACTAAATGAATGGTCAGTAAATTTAAGATTTTAACAATGAATCTACTAAAATCAAATTAGAAAGAAGGTAGCAATGTATATTTATACACTTTGTGTATATATTATCTATTTAATAATATATTATTTTATAAACTATCTATTATACCTAAAACAGTATTTAGAGAGGTCACGCATGCGCAGTACGCCTTTAATGACAGACCAATGCTTTATAATTAAAGATGTCATGTTCATTTAATGGAAATTATCTGTTTGATGGGAACTATATGAAGTTCTCAACAACTACATAGATAATTATAAAATCTGACGACTTGGAGTATTATGCTTGCATTGCCAAATTATCACAAGTAAGAACTTTTATTTAATTTTTAAAAATGTAGTGTACTTTAAAGAGAAAATACAAACAAAAATAAATATATGAATGTTGGAAATTGTATGACTTCGAGAAGTTTCATTTAACAAAACACGTCAATTTCTGATCGAAGTAAGCTGGTAAGTGAAAGTTGTGTGTAGCACGCATCGCACCAGATATTTAAGTTGTAGATTCATGTAGTCGTTTTAGTGTTAAATTCAAGCTGTTGGAGCTTTGACAAAATTAACTTTCTTATAGGCGGCGCCGGTTTTTATTCGAAACCGTTATCGTGGTATCCGCAACGGATATTCCAACCGCTATTAGGAAGGATGAAGGGTTGGGATCGGAAATTGGCAGAATAAGGGAAAAAAAGGAGAAGATGGAAGAAGAGAGAGTGAGGGCGGGGGGAGGGGAGAGCCTGGAGCTATCTGAGGAATTAACCGCAGTGTAAATATTTGGCGGGAGGGGGCCCCCAAGCTAATGCGATTATTATTCTTTGCCTTTCATCCCTCGAGGAGGATTCGCGACACGCCTTCCAATTTATTTCCGACCAGGCAGTGCCTCTATTATCTTCCCCTCTCTATTTACTTTGCCCTCACCCGGAGGACGGATGAGGGCTGCCTTGTCGGAGTGGAACACTTACCTTTCACCAACAGTCATGGCCTACCTTTGGATAGGTTTCATGGCACTCGACATGTACTTCACTGCTGAAGAGGGGGAGGTTTGTTGGGTTTTCCCCAGCTAGGGTTCTTCCAAGTATCGAAGATAAAAGAGAAACATACAGTGCTTCTTTACCGAGGGGCACTTTAACGCTGAAAGTCTCATAAGAAAGTTAAGTAAGGACAAGACAGACATGTTCCGTACTAGCAGGTTAATTCACAAATAAACTAGACAAACTAAATCTGCAGAGTCTTTCCAAAACAAAGGGTAACAATCACTCTGAAGATAGAGTTAAAAGGGGAGAAGCAACTTTGGGTCAACTACGATTCCGAAGCTCTTTTTGTTCGAAATTTTAAAATGTAGACACACTTTTAGCTGTATGTAAAAGTGTGGCTGTATGCTGATAATAGTATCACATATATTATAATTTGATATTTTTTTTTTCGTTATTACTTTATTTTGAAAAAAGCTCAAATAGTTTGAAGGTCTTAAAGGCCTAACGTTTACTTTATGGAAATAAAACTCACTAGGGTAAGAAGAAAACTAATAATACATGTTGAAATTTAGAGATGTGTACATGTGTACTAGAGTTAGTAAAGCCTCTATTCCCCCTACTAGGTTATCTGGAGGGATGACTTGCCCGATGGTTGAGAAACTCGGGAGAGTCTATCATACAGAAGTCGTTCAAATTTCTGATAGTTAGCTTATCAGGCCTGCTCACTAAACAATCACTGATTGCCTGGAAAACAGTAGGAAGTTTGCGGCGAGAACAATCCTATTTTTTGCTATGATATGATGTAGTGATTTAAATTTGAGGATCCGACTTCACATAGTAAAAATAAATTGGGAAGTAGGAAAGGAAAAAAATTCTGTCACTAACGCGAGGTTCTCCCCTTAGGCCGAGACCCGGTGTGTGCGGTGCCGGTGGAAGCGTGCGAATTACTTTTATTGCAAGTAAGTCGAGTGATGTATAATTTTTGAGACTAACTATGCTTCTGAATCCAATGAGACCATTCCAAAGATTATATATATATATATATATATATATATATATATATATATATATATATATATATATATATATATATTAAGTCAGGATACTAACGAAGACATTTCTGCCATAGAAAGGATCACGGCTTGCAGATGTAGCAAAAATTCGTGACGCTGCTGAAAAATCCCTCCAGCACCGCAAGATGAAAGCTGGGACCTGTTCCATGGTGGACACCGGCCTTAAGCTCACTAAAGAGAGAGCTCTATGTATTAGACGTGTACTTGCTAAGAGAAGCGCAGTACACTTCGGTATGAGTACAGGTCCAAAGCCAGGGTATACCGAAACGAAGTGCGCTTACGAAAACACATTACCCCTGGGGCAATTCGCTTAGAGTGACACTTGAAAAGCTGGCGCCTATGCAGGTCATAGCCGCAATAAACACCAATAATGTCCAGGTAAAACTCCTAAATAATCGGCAACAATTTTATTATGGAAACTTCATTGATTGAGTCCTAAGATAATGAAAAAGAGGAATTGGTAAAATGCACTAGGGAATGCCTTCCTGGTACGGACCTGTCCCACCATGGGATATTTTGGATCACCATGCTTCTGCGGATAGTCTAAAGACTGGTAGTGCTCCTGGTCTAGACTCAATTGCGCGGTTGTTTTAAGGGATAGTATTCCCTATATAGAAGACAGGCTGGCCTTCCCTATATACAATGATTGCCTAGATAGGGAATACTTTGCAAAAAACTGGAAAACAGTTGATGTCAGGCTCATTTACGAAGGAGCAGATAAGGATAAAAAATTAGCCAAGTCCTGCTGCTGATGTCTTATCCCGGCCAGGAATCGCTTCGATCGAAAAGGGATCGCCCTTTTGCTTCGAATAACCAGGTCATAATGGACGGTGTCTTATGAGGGGTTGCAGTTCTAGGAAGGAGATATTCCTCTCGACCTCAATCTACAAGAATACCTAATTCGGAACATATTGAAAGGGATGGCTTGGCGGATATTCCCGCAATATTATTGGAAAGAATATGTGAAGACCCCAGGAAATGGAAGAAGATCCTCCGGGAGTACACTTTAGTAGAATAGAATCAGCTGTGGGTGACTTCCCTCAGCTGGATGACCAAATAAAACTACCTACACTTCAAAAATTTTGTTTGTGGGTTGAAGGAAGCTGAAGGCGAAGAAGAGGACGGTGGCTGATCTGCTGTTAAATGAACTACGGATGAGTTGCTAGGGGCCGGTTTAATACGTAAGTATTAATATGTAACATTTAATAGACTGTTAAATTTCTGATAATAATTCAATTTCCAATTTTTTTCCTACTTCGTTCGGGTTCAAGGAACCCCTTCAATTTTTATTTATGATAATATCCAAAATAAAATAATTATTTTGATTTATACACAAATAAAATTTCCTGGAGAAAAACGTAACAGTCATCAAGAAGGTTTATAACGTTTTAAGGAACATCTATACAAAGTGATTGTACTGACTAAAAATATGAAATAAATTATACTAAGTCGCAGTTATTATTAAGTTATTTAAACTTTAGTTTAGAGGTGAGTTTAATGTAAAAACTTTTGTCAAGTAAACAACTTTACCAACTTCTACGCGGCACGGCTTAATTGCGATGTAGGAACAGCTACTAAATTATGGGAATAGGAAAAAAATGGGATGAAGTTTTAGTGTCTCGTTATCATTTTACAGTATGATGATGATTTATAGTTGAGCCGCATTGAGAACACGCGAACTGTGCGTGCTGACAGTGGTAATCAACACCAACTTACTTCAAACTTCTGCCGACCCCAATAATTGGAGCTAGCTCCCCCCCCCTTTCATACGGGGCAATTATTCAAACAATATTCCGTTCCAGAAATATCTCCAGTCTAATTTCCTGTTTTTATCAAAATTATATGTATACGGGCTCGCTGAGCCGTTTATTTTAATTATTAGTCCATGTTATAATATAAATCGAAACCATATGTGGCTTCTCTCTGTGAGAAATCATCCCGAACAACAATTTCGACTAAACACTTCATTAAAATTACTACGATACAATATAAAAATGATATTAATTTATATCAACTTTGGTATTAAGGTACGTATTAGACCAGCAAAACCAAAAATAGTACCCCATGACTTCCTCAACACTTATAATAATTGAAGTGCGCGTGTTTCTTTTCTCCTTTGTTTATTAGACACCATATGTCGATTGCATAAAGAATATGACACATTTTTTCCTATTTACAACTATTATGGTAGCATTAAAAAGTTACTCAACCTAGGCATATTTCATTTATAACCGACTTCGAACGAAAGAGGAGGTTACTCAATTCGATACGTATGAGACTTTTTTTTTTTTTTTTTTTCTATGTATGTTCACCAATTACTCAGAGATGGGTGGACCAATTGGAATGAAACCTTTTGCATCTTGTGGAGTATTTTCCCAAGGTAGTCCCATTTAAACTTTTTTGGGGTTCCTAATTTATTTAAGAAGTCATAGGGAAAAAACATGAAAATAATTATTTAATTATCGCTCAAATTGTTTACTTATTGGAAAAACATATGGCATACATAACATAAGGTATGCTCCAACAAGCTATTAAAACTAATTGATAACTAACAAATCCCAATATTGCATTATTGGCTGGATGAATCAAATGGGATAACCAACCAATCAAATTCAGAATCAAAAGACTGGGGGGGAGAACATGAGCAGTCTGTTAGTTATCGATGTGTTTTACGTGCTTGTTGGAAAAAACATATACATAACCTTAACTAATTTTTCAACATTAGATTTAAATGAAGATATAAATATCAGCAGAATATAATATCGCTGTCGTTTTCTGTAGCTATATTAGCATAAATATTAGATAGATAGATATTCGCAGATAACAGAAAACCTTCTTAATTTAGTAGATGGTTGGAAACCATAAACATAAGACCACGAACTTCGTGGAATTCCGAGAAAGATTGAGTATTTATAACCGTTTCAAAGCAGAATTTAAGACTTCATCAAGTTCCCCAAGGTTCGTTTAAATTTAAAATTGTAGCCATTAATGCTTTAAATTAGATTTTGATTTCCGACTTTCACTCGCTATGCACGTTAAAAAGGAATACAATAATTCCTGGAAAAGCTTACTTTCAGTTGATTTGGGGGCCCTAACATTCAGGCACCTCTGTCTTCTTCCGGAATCACTCGGTCTTATTAATATACAATGTAATCATGAAATCTTGTGCCGATTTTTCATGGAGCGACACTTCTGTTATGTTTTCCGGATTACTACTATAGGTTTCTAATTTTGTTTCTGCAACTAGAATAAATTAGAAAGGCTGTAAGTGCCAAATCGTTTATTTTGAGAAGACGAAAATCTGCTATCTAAGCTCAAATGTAGCTCGAAAAAATATTAGGGGCATGTCCAGTTATGAAATAATGTACGTTCTGCTAAATAATTTCAATATTAGTTTGTTCCATCACCAATTTCATTTATGATGGCTAATTGTATAATTTTTTTTTATGTTGCTAGCTGGTGGCACACAGGCTTTGCTATTGTCTAGATATAAAAATCTTTAAGATAGGCACTTATTAGGAATTATTTCCATCACTCATTTTCCAGTTGATTTTTCGATTTTTTTACACTTTTCCACTTGCCTAAATTGTGAGTTGTAATTGTTTGCTGTGTATTAACTGAAATGTAGTAGAATAAAGCGTTATCAAAGTTCAAAACTATCTTAAGACGATTTCCATTGATTTTGAAGTTTCAATCGATCTTTATTAAATCGAAAGATATTTAAATATTCGATTTTCTTAGGTTGCCGAAATTTTCAAAAGCCAAACCGTCATAAATTCAGTGTTTGCTGTTCGCGAGAGCCTAAAAGTGTTTTTAAGAGCCTAAGTCCAATAATAAATGAATGAATTTTATTGAAATAGACAGTGAAAATGAGCTTGCATGTGTTTAGGTGTTTTTCGCGTTCGAGGTAGTCATCTCTCAGGTACCGATATAACTAACACAAATATTGTTTATTGTATTTTCCATTTAATGAAAATTTTCCAATGACACTTTCCCCATACAGATATTACATTATTTACCAAAGAAATTAAAATTTCAATATTTGCTGATGTTCATCCATCAATAAAAACTGCAAAATAAAAGTTGATATCTCCCAGAAACAATCTCTTTGTATGAAAGTCCCCGCAGCAAAGATTTGGCAGCCATGAAAATGCTTAACATCATAAATTCTACCCCACTAGAATAGAAGGAATTAATTTTCTGAATAATTTTTTATTACGAAGGATATTATTCTTAGTACTTCACTATTAAATTTAGTCAAAAATACATCTATAGGAATCACGAACATAATTGACTCAACATTGATCTTATTAAAAAAAAATCCTATGATAATCGTAGAAGGTAGGGTGTAGAAGTTGTATTATACAGACACCGCTTTTCAACTTTTCTGTGTACTCATAAAATTGAAAAGGCGGTAGAGCGTAAAAAAAATTCGAAATTTGTTGTACCCAACTTACGGTTTTCTACATTTTTCATCTTCTCCAACTAAAAAGTATGAAATAAAAAACATTTTATAAAAAAAAAAATTAAACCGACTTCGAAACCTAGGAACCAGTAAAAATAAATGCACTGAAAAGTATGAAATAATTACCTTCTGATTTTTATGAATACATAGCAAAATTGAAAATGGTATAAAAAGTAGAGAAATACAATAAGACGAATAATTTTATTTTTATGTGTACAAATACACACTAATTGTTATTAAAAATTGTGAAATTAAAATGTTAAATACTATGTTCAATACAATACAATCTTTTACACATAAAAATAAAATTATTCGTCTTATTGTATTTCTCCGCTTTTTATACCATCTTCAATTTTGCAATGTATCCATACAAAATCTGGTGCGTGCTCGCAACACACAACTTTCACTTACCAACTTACATAGATTAGAAACTAATGCGTTTTGTTAATTGCCACTTCGCTAATGATCAGAACGGGTTTAATTATGAACAATGTGTGTGTGTGTGTGTGTGTTTGTTTGTGTGTGTGTGTGTGTGTGTGTGTGTGTGTTTGTTTGTGTGTGTGTGTGTGTGTGTGTGTGTGTGTGTGTGTGTGTGTGTGTGTGTGTGTGTGTGTGTGTGTGTGTGTGTGTGTGTGTGTGTGTGTGTGTGTGTATTGTAATTGAAGTTGTATTATACAGACACCGCTTTTCAACTTTTCTGTGTACTCATAAAATTGAAAAGGCGGTAGAGCGTAAAAAAAATTCGAAATTTGTTGTACCCAACTTACGGTTTTTTGCAATGTATTCATATAAAATCTGGTGCGTGCTCGCAACACACAACTTTCACTTACCAACTTACATAGATTAGAAACTAATGCGTTTTGTTAATTGCCACTTCGCTAATGAACAGAACGGGTTTAATTATGAACAATGTGTGTGTGTGTGTTTGTTTGTGTGTGTGTGTGTGTGTGTGTGTGTGTGTGTGTGTGTGTGTGTGTGTGTTTGTTTGTGTGTGTGTGTGTGTAAGTGTGTGTGTGTATTGTAATTGAAGTTGTATTATACAGACACCGCTTTTCAACTTTTCTGTGTACTCATAAAATTGAAAAGGTGATAGAGCGTAAAAAAAATTCGAAATTTGTTGTACCCAACTTACGGTTTTCTACATTTTTCATCTTCTCCAACTAAAAAGTATGAAATAAAAAACATTTTATAAAAAAAAAAAATTAAACCGACTTCGAAACCTAGGAACCAGTAAAAATAAATGCACTGAAAAGTATGAAATAATTACCTTCTGATTTTTATGAATACATAGCAAAATTGAAAATGGTATAAAAAGTAGAGAAATACAATAAGACGAATAATTTTATTTTTATGTGTACAAATACACACTAATTGTTATTAAAAATTGTGAAATTAAAATGTTAAATACTATGTTCAATACAATACAATCTTTTCGGAGGCGGCGCAAAATTTAAAATTTTTAACACTAGACATTATGAAAATCGTAAAATGCATCTTCTCATCTTATCTATTGATTTTAATGCCTACTAATGGAATTGTATCGGTAATATGTCATTTTTATTTGCACCTCCTCCGAAAAGATTGTGTTGTATTGAACATAGTATTTAACATTTTAATTTTACAATTTATAATTTAACAATTAGTGTGTATTTGTACACATAAAAATAAAATTATTCGTCTTATTGTATTTCTCCGCTTTTTATACCATCTTCAATTTTGCAATGTATTCATATAAAATCTGGTGCGTGCTCGCAACACACAACTTTCACTTACCAACTTACATAGATTAGAAACTAATGCGTTTTGTTAATTGCCACTTCGCTAATGAACAGAACGGGTTTAATTATGAACAATGTGTGTGTGTGTGTGTGTGTGTGTTTGATTGTGTGTGTGTGTGTGTGTGTGTGTGTGTGTGTGTGTGTGTGTGTGTGTGTGTGTGTGTGTGTGTGTGTGTGTGTGTGTGTGTGTGTATTTTAATTGAAGTTGTATTATACAGACACCGCTTTTCAACTTTTCTGTGTACTCATAAAATTGAAAAGGCGGTAGAGCGTAAAAAAAATTCGAAATTTGTTGTACCCAACTTACGGTTTTCTACATTTTTCATCTTCTCCAACTAAAAAGTATGAAATAAAAAACATTTTATAAAAAAAAAAATTAAACCGACTTCGAAACCTAGGAACCAGTAAAAATAAATGCACTGAAAAGTATGAAATAATTACCTTCTGATTTTTGTGAATACATAGCAAAATTGAAAATCGTATAAAAAGTAGAGAAATACAATAAGACGAATAATTTTTTTTTTATGTGTACAAATACACACTAATTGTTATTAAAAATTGTGAAATTAAAATGTTAAATACTATGTTCAATACAATACAATCTTTTCGGAGGCGGCGCAAAATTTAAAATTTTTAACACTAGACATTATGAAAATCGTAAAATGCATCTTCTCATCTTATCTATTGATTTTAATGCCTACTAATGGAATTGTATCGGTAATATGTCATTTTTATTTGCACCTCCTCCGAAAAGATTGTGTTGTATTGAACATAGTATTTAACATTTTAATTTTACAATTTATAATTTAACAATTAGTGTGTATTTGTACACATAAAAATAAAATTATTCGTCTTATTGTATTTCTCCGCTTTTTATACCATCTTCAATTTTGCAATGTATTCATATAAAATCTGGTGCGTGCTCGCAACACACAACTTTCACTTACCAACTTACATAGATTAGAAACTAATGCGTTTTGTTAATTGCCACTTCGCTAATGAACAGAACGGGTTTAATTATGAACAATGTGTGTGTGTGTGTGTGTGTGTGTGTGTGTGTGTTTGATTGTGTGTGTGTGTGTGTGTGTGTGTGTGTGTGTGTGTGTGTGTGTGTGTGTGTGTGTGTGTGTGTGTGTGTGTGTGTGTGTATTGTAATTGAAGTTGTATTATACAGACACCGCTTTTCAACTTTTCTGTGTACTCATAAAATTGAAAAGGCGGTAGAGCGTAAAAAAAATTCGAAATTTGTTGTACCCAACTTACGGTTTTCTACATTTTTCATCTTCTCCAACTAAAAAGTATGAAATAAAAAACATTTTATAAAAAAAAAAATTAAACCGACTTCGAAACCTAGGAACCAGTAAAAATAAATGCACTGAAAAGTATGAAATAATTACCTTCTGATTTTTATGAATACATAGCAAAATTGAAAATGGTATAAAAAGTAGAGAAATACAATAAGACGAATAATTTTATTTTTATGTGTACAAATACACACTAATTGTTATTAAAAATTGTGAAATTAAAATGTTAAATACTATGTTCAATACAATACAATCTTTTCGGAGGCGGCGCAAAATTTAAAATTTTTAACACTAGACATTATGAAAATCGTAAAATGCATCTTCTCATCTTATCTATTGATTTTAATGCCTACTAATGGAATTGTATCGGTAATATGTCATTTTTATTTGCACCTCCTCCGAAAAGATTGTGTTGTATTGAACATAGTATTTAACATTTTAATTTTACAATTTATAATTTAACAATTAGTGTGTATTTGTACACATAAAAATAAAATTATTCGTCTTATTGTATTTCTCCGCTTTTTATACCATCTTCAATTTTGCAATGTATTCATATAAAATCTGGTGCGTGCTCGCAACACACAACTTTCACTTACCAACTTACATAGATTAGAAACTAATGCGTTTTGTTAATTGCCACTTCGCTAATGAACAGAACGGGTTTAATTATGAACAATGTGTGTGTGTGTGTGTGTGTGTGTTTGATTGTGTGTGTGTGTGTGTGTGTGTGTGTGTGTGTGTGTGTGTGTATTTTAATTGAAGTTGTATTATACAGACACCGCTTTTCAACTTTTCTGTGTACTCATAAAATTGAAAAGGCGGTAGAGCGTAAAAAAAATTCGAAATTTGTTGTACCCAACTTACGGTTTTCTACATTTTTCATCTTCTCCAACTAAAAAGTATGAAATAAAAAACATTTTATAAAAAAAAAAATTAAACCGACTTCGAAACCTAGGAACCAGTAAAAATAAATGCACTGAAAAGTATGAAATAATTACCTTCTGATTTTTGTGAATACATAGCAAAATTGAAAATGGTATAAAAAGTAGAGAAATACAATAAGACGAATAATTTTATTTTTATGTGTACAAATACACACTAATTGTTATTAAAAATTGTGAAATTAAAATGTTAAATACTATGTTCAATACAATACAATCTTTTCGGAGGCGGCGCAAAATTTAAAATTTTTAACACTAGACATTATGAAAATCGTAAAATGCATCTTCTCATCTTATCTATTGATTTTAATGCCTACTAATGGAATTGTATCGGTAATATGTCATTTTTATTTGCACCTCCTCCGAAAAGATTGTGTTGTATTGAACATAGTATTTAACATTTTAATTTTACAATTTATAATTTAACAATTAGTGTGTATTTGTACACATAAAAATAAAATTATTCGTCTTATTGTATTTCTCCGCTTTTTATACCATCTTCAATTTTGCAATGTATTCATATAAAATCTGGTGCGTGCTCGCAACACACAACTTTCACTTACCAACTTACATAGAT
>OU426984.1:45405418-45432918 GCA_911387785.2 Aelia acuminata
TAATTGCCACTTCGCTAATGAACAGAACGGGTTTAATTATGAACAATGTGTGTGTGTGTGTGTGTGTGTGTTTGATTGTGTGTGTGTGTGTGTGTGTGTGTGTGTGTGTGTGTGTGTGTGTGTGTGTGTATTTTAATTGAAGTTGTATTATACAGACACCGCTTTTCAACTTTTCTGTGTACTCATAAAATTGAAAAGGCGGTAGAGCGTAAAAAAAATTCGAAATTTGTTGTACCCAACTTACGGTTTTCTACATTTTTCATCTTCTCCAACTAAAAAGTATGAAATAAAAAACATTTTATAAAAAAAAAAATTAAACCGACTTCGAAACCTAGGAACCAGTAAAAATAAATGCACTGAAAAGTATGAAATAATTACCTTCTGATTTTTGTGAATACATAGCAAAATTGAAAATCGTATAAAAAGTAGAGAAATACAATAAGACGAATAATTTTTTTTTTATGTGTACAAATACACACTAATTGTTATTAAAAATTGTGAAATTAAAATGTTAAATACTATGTTCAATACAATACAATCTTTTCGGAGGCGGCGCAAAATTTAAAATTTTTAACACTAGACATTATGAAAATCGTAAAATGCATCTTCTCATCTTATCTATTGATTTTAATGCCTACTAATGGAATTGTATCGGTAATATGTCATTTTTATTTGCACCTCCTCCGAAAAGATTGTGTTGTATTGAACATAGTATTTAACATTTTAATTTTACAATTTATAATTTAACAATTAGTGTGTATTTGTACACATAAAAATAAAATTATTCGTCTTATTGTATTTCTCCGCTTTTTATACCATCTTCAATTTTGCAATGTATTCATATAAAATCTGGTGCGTGCTCGCAACACACAACTTTCACTTACCAACTTACATAGATTAGAAACTAATGCGTTTTGTTAATTGCCACTTCGCTAATGAACAGAACGGGTTTAATTATGAACAATGTGTGTGTGTGTGTGTGTGTGTGTGTGTGTGTGTTTGTTTGTGTGTGTGTGTGTGTGTGTGTGTGTGTGTGTGTGTGTGTGTGTGTGTGTGTGTGTGTGTGTGTGTGTGTGTGTGTGTGTGTGTGTATTGTAATTGAAGTTGTATTATACAGACACCGCTTTTCAACTTTTCTGTGTACTCATAAAATTGAAAAGGCGGTAGAGCGTAAAAAAAATTCGAAATTTGTTGTACCCAACTTACGGTTTTCTACATTTTTCATCTTCTCCAACTAAAAAGTATGAAATAAAAAACATTTTATAAAAAAAAAAATTAAACCGACTTCGAAACCTAGGAACCAGTAAAAATAAATGCACTGAAAAGTATGAAATAATTACCTTCTGATTTTTATGAATACATAGCAAAATTGAAAATGGTATAAAAAGTAGAGAAATACAATAAGACGAATAATTTTATTTTTATGTGTACAAATACACACTAATTGTTATTAAAAATTGTGAAATTAAAATGTTAAATACTATGTTCAATACAATACAATCTTTTACACATAAAAATAAAATTATTCGTCTTATTGTATTTCTCCGCTTTTTATACCATCTTCAATTTTGCAATGTATCCATACAAAATCTGGTGCGTGCTCGCAACACACAACTTTCACTTACCAACTTACATAGATTAGAAACTAATGCGTTTTGTTAATTGCCACTTCGCTAATGATCAGAACGGGTTTAATTATGAACAATGTGTGTGTGTGTGTGTGTGTTTGTTTGTGTGTGTGTGTGTGTGTGTGTGTGTGTTTGTTTGAGTGTGTGTGTGTGTGTGTGTGTGTGTGTGTGTGTGTGTGTGTGTGTGTGTGTGTGTGTGTGTGTGTGTGTGTGTGTGTGTGTGTGTGTGTGTGTGTATTGTAATTGAAGTTGTATTATACAGACACCGCTTTTCAACTTTTCTGTGTACTCATAAAATTGAAAAGGCGGTAGAGCGTAAAAAAAATTCGAAATTTGTTGTACCCAACTTACGGTTTTTTGCAATGTATTCATATAAAATCTGGTGCGTGCTCGCAACACACAACTTTCACTTACCAACTTACATAGATTAGAAACTAATGCGTTTTGTTAATTGCCACTTCGCTAATGAACAGAACGGGTTTAATTATGAACAATGTGTGTGTGTGTGTTTGTTGTGTGTGTGTGTGTGTGTGTGTGTGTGTGTGTGTGTGTGTGTGTGTGTGTGTGTTTGTTTGTGTGTGTGTGTGTGTAAGTGTGTGTGTATTGTAATTGAAGTTGTATTATACAGACACCGCTTTTCAACTTTTCTGTGTACTCATAAAATTGAAAAGGTGATAGAGCGTAAAAAAAATTCGAAATTTGTTGTACCCAACTTACGGTTTTCTACATTTTTCATCTTCTCCAACTAAAAAGTATGAAATAAAAAACATTTTATAAAAAAAAAAAATTAAACCGACTTCGAAACCTAGGAACCAGTAAAAATAAATGCACTGAAAAGTATGAAATAATTACCTTCTGATTTTTATGAATACATAGCAAAATTGAAAATGGTATAAAAAGTAGAGAAATACAATAAGACGAATAATTTTATTTTTATGTGTACAAATACACACTAATTGTTATTAAAAATTGTGAAATTAAAATGTTAAATACTATGTTCAATACAATACAATCTTTTCGGAGGCGGCGCAAAATTTAAAATTTTTAACACTAGACATTATGAAAATCGTAAAATGCATCTTCTCATCTTATCTATTGATTTTAATGCCTACTAATGGAATTGTATCGGTAATATGTCATTTTTATTTGCACCTCCTCCGAAAAGATTGTGTTGTATTGAACATAGTATTTAACATTTTAATTTTACAATTTATAATTTAACAATTAGTGTGTATTTGTACACATAAAAATAAAATTATTCGTCTTATTGTATTTCTCCGCTTTTTATACCATCTTCAATTTTGCAATGTATTCATATAAAATCTGGTGCGTGCTCGCAACACACAACTTTCACTTACCAACTTACATAGATTAGAAACTAATGCGTTTTGTTAATTGCCACTTCGCTAATGAACAGAACGGGTTTAATTATGAACAATGTGTGTGTGTGTGTGTGTGTGTGTTTGATTGTGTGTGTGTGTGTGTGTGTGTGTGTGTGTGTGTGTGTGTGTGTGTGTGTGTGTGTGTGTGTATTTTAATTGAAGTTGTATTATACAGACACCGCTTTTCAACTTTTCTGTGTACTCATAAAATTGAAAAGGCGGTAGAGCGTAAAAAAAATTCGAAATTTGTTGTACCCAACTTACGGTTTTCTACATTTTTCATCTTCTCCAACTAAAAAGTATGAAATAAAAAACATTTTATAAAAAAAAAAATTAAACCGACTTCGAAACCTAGGAACCAGTAAAAATAAATGCACTGAAAAGTATGAAATAATTACCTTCTGATTTTTATGAATACATAGCAAAATTGAAAA
This sequence comes from Aelia acuminata, assembly GCA_911387785.2. Taxonomy (NCBI): domain Eukaryota; kingdom Metazoa; phylum Arthropoda; class Insecta; order Hemiptera; family Pentatomidae; genus Aelia; species Aelia acuminata. The sequence continues at coordinate 45,408,863 of OU426984.1, forward strand.
TGGTATAAAAAGTAGAGAAATACAATAAGACGAATAATTTTATTTTTATGTGTACAAATACACACTAATTGTTATTAAAAATTGTGAAATTAAAATGTTAAATACTATGTTCAATACAATACAATCTTTTCGGAGGCGGCGCAAAATTTAAAATTTTTAACACTAGACATTATGAAAATCGTAAAATGCATCTTCTCATCTTATCTATTGATTTTAATGCCTACTAATGGAATTGTATCGGTAATATGTCATTTTTATTTGCACCTCCTCCGAAAAGATTGTGTTGTATTGAACATAGTATTTAACATTTTAATTTTACAATTTATAATTTAACAATTAGTGTGTATTTGTACACATAAAAATAAAATTATTCGTCTTATTGTATTTCTCCGCTTTTTATACCATCTTCAATTTTGCAATGTATTCATATAAAATCTGGTGCGTGCTCGCAACACACAACTTTCACTTACCAACTTACATAGATTAGAAACTAATGCGTTTTGTTAATTGCCACTTCGCTAATGAACAGAACGGGTTTAATTATGAACAATGTGTGTGTGTGTGTGTGTGTTTGTGTTTGATTGTGTGTGTGTGTGTGTGTGTGTGTGTGTGTGTGTGTGTGTGTGTGTGTGTGTGTGTGTGTGTGTATTTTAATTGAAGTTGTATTATACAGACACCGCTTTTCAACTTTTCTGTGTACTCATAAAATTGAAAAGGCGGTAGAGCGTAAAAAAAATTCGAAATTTGTTGTACCCAACTTACGGTTTTCTACATTTTTCATCTTCTCCAACTAAAAAGTATGAAATAAAAAACATTTTATAAAAAAAAAAATTAAACCGACTTCGAAACCTAGGAACCAGTAAAAATAAATGCACTGAAAAGTATGAAATAATTACCTTCTGATTTTTGTGAATACATAGCAAAATTGAAAATGGTATAAAAAGTAGAGAAATACAATAAGACGAATAATTTTATTTTTATGTGTACAAATACACACTAATTGTTATTAAAAATTGTGAAATTAAAATGTTAAATACTATGTTCAATACAATACAATCTTTTCGGAGGCGGCGCAAAATTTAAAATTTTTAACACTAGACATTATGAAAATCGTAAAATGCATCTTCTCATCTTATCTATTGATTTTAATGCCTACTAATGGAATTGTATCGGTAATATGTCATTTTTATTTGCACCTCCTCCGAAAAGATTGTGTTGTATTGAACATAGTATTTAACATTTTAATTTTACAATTTATAATTTAACAATTAGTGTGTATTTGTACACATAAAAATAAAATTATTCGTCTTATTGTATTTCTCCGCTTTTTATACCATCTTCAATTTTGCAATGTATTCATATAAAATCTGGTGCGTGCTCGCAACACACAACTTTCACTTACCAACTTACATAGATTAGAAACTAATGCGTTTTGTTAATTGCCACTTCGCTAATGAACAGAACGGGTTTAATTATGAACAATGTGTGTGTGTGTGTGTGTGTGTGTGTGTGTGTGTGTGTGTGTGTGTGTGTGTGTGTAAGTGTGTGTGTGTATTGTAATTGAAGTTGTATTATACAGACACCGCTTTTCAACTTTTCTGTGTACTCATAAAATTGAAAAGGTGATAGAGCGTAAAAAAAATTCGAAATTTGTTGTACCCAACTTACGGTTTTCTACATTTTTCATCTTCTCCAACTAAAAAGTATGAAATAAAAAACATTTTATAAAAAAAAAATTAAACCGACTTCGAAACCTAGGAACCAGTAAAAATAAATGCACTGAAAAGTATGAAATAATTACCTTCTGATTTTTATGAATACATAGCAAAATTGAAAATGGTATAAAAAGTAGAGAAATACAATAAGACGAATAATTTTATTTTTATGTGTACAAATACACACTAATTGTTATTAAAAATTGTGAAATTAAAATGTTAAATACTATGTTCAATACAATACAATCTTTTCGGAGGCGGCGCAAAATTTAAAATTTTTAACACTAGACATTATGAAAATCGTAAAATGCATCTTCTCATCTTATCTATTGATTTTAATGCCTACTAATGGAATTGTATCGGTAATATGTCATTTTTATTTGCACCTCCTCCGAAAAGATTGTGTTGTATTGAACATAGTATTTAACATTTTAATTTTACAATTTATAATTTAACAATTAGTGTGTATTTGTACACATAAAAATAAAATTATTCGTCTTATTGTATTTCTCCGCTTTTTATACCATCTTCAATTTTGCAATGTATTCATATAAAATCTGGTGCGTGCTCGCAACACACAACTTTCACTTACCAACTTACATAGATTAGAAACTAATGCGTTTTGTTAATTGCCACTTCGCTAATGAACAGAACGGGTTTAATTATGAACAATGTGTGTGTGTGTGTGTGTGTGTGTGTGTGTTTGATTGTGTGTGTGTGTGTGTGTGTGTGTGTGTGTGTGTGTGTGTGTGTGTGTGTGTGTGTGTGTGTGTATTGTAATTGAAGTTGTATTATACAGACACCGCTTTTCAACTTTTCTGTGTACTCATAATATTGAAAAGGCGGTAGAGCGTAAAAAAAATTCGAAATTTGTTGTACCCAACTTACGGTTTTCTACATTTTTCATCTTCTCCAACTAAAAAGTATGAAATAAAAAACATTTTATAAAAAAAAAAATTAAACCGACTTCGAAACCTAGGAACCAGTAAAAATAAATGCACTGAAAAGTATGAAATAATTACCTTCTGATTTTTATGAATACATAGCAAAATTGAAAATGGTATAAAAAGTAGAGAAATACAATAAGACGAATAATTTTATTTTTATGTGTACAAATACACACTAATTGTTATTAAAAATTGTGAAATTAAAATGTTAAATACTATGTTAAATACAATACAATCTTTTCGGAGGCGGCGCAAAATTTAAAATTTTTAACACTAGACATTATGAAAATCGTAAAATGCATCTTCTCATCTTATCTATTGATTTTAATGCCTACTAATGGAATTGTATCGGTAATATGTCATTTTTATTTGCACCTCCTCCGAAAAGATTGTGTTGTATTGAACATAGTATTTAACATTTTAATTTTACAATTTATAATTTAACAATTAGTGTGTATTTGTACACATAAAAATAAAATTATTCGTCTTATTGTATTTCTCCGCTTTTTATACCATCTTCAATTTTGCAATGTATTCATATAAAATCTGGTGCGTGCTCGCAACACACAACTTTCACTTACCAACTTACATAGATTAGAAACTAATGCGTTTTGTTAATTGCCACTTCGCTAATGAACAGAACGGGTTTAATTATGAACAATGTGTGTGTGTGTGTGTGTGTGTGTGTGTGTTTGGTTGTGTGTGTGTGTGTGTGTGTGTGTGTGTGTGTGTGTGTGTGTGTGTGTGTGTGTGTGTGTGTGTATTGTAATTGAAGTTGTATTATACAGACACCGCTTTTCAACTTTTCTGTGTACTCATAATATTGAAAAGGCGGTAGAGCGTAAAAAAAATTCGAAATTTGTTGTACCCAACTTACGGTTTTCTACATTTTTCATCTTCTCCAACTAAAAAGTATGAAATAAAAAACATTTTATAAAAAAAAAAATTAAACCGACTTCGAAACCTAGGAACCAGTAAAAATAAATGCACTGAAAAGTATGAAATAATTACCTTCTGATTTTTATGAATACATAGCAAAATTGAAAATGGTATAAAAAGTAGAGAAATACAATAAGACGAATAATTTTATTTTTATGTGTACAAATACACACTAATTGTTATTAAAAATTGTGAAATTAAAATGTTAAATACTATGTTAAATACAATACAATCTTTTCGGAGGCGGCGCAAAATTTAAAATTTTTAACACTAGACATTATGAAAATCGTAAAATGCATCTTCTCATCTTATCTATTGATTTTAATGCCTACTAATGGAATTGTATCGGTAATATGTCATTTTTATTTGCACCTCCTCCGAAAAGATTGTGTTGTATTGAACATAGTATTTAACATTTTAATTTTACAATTTATAATTTAACAATTAGTGTGTATTTGTACACATAAAAATAAAATTATTCGTCTTATTGTATTTCTCCGCTTTTTATACCATCTTCAATTTTGCAATGTATTCATATAAAATCTGGTGCGTGCTCGCAACACACAACTTTCACTTACCAACTTACATAGATTAGAAACTAATGCGTTTTGTTAATTGCCACTTCGCTAATGAACAGAACGGGTTTAATTATGAACAATGTGTGTGTGTGTGTTTGTTTGTGTGTGTGTGTGTGTGTGTGTGTGTGTGTGTGTGTGTGTTTGTTTGTGTGTGTGTGTGTGTGTGTGTGTGTGTGTGTGTGTGTGTGTGTGTGTGTGTGTGTGTGTGTGTGTAAGTGTGTGTGTGTATTGTAATTGAAGTTGTATTATACAGACACCGCTTTTCAACTTTTCTGTGTACTCATAAAATTGAAAAGGTGATAGAGCGTAAAAAAAATTCGAAATTTGTTGTACCCAACTTACGGTTTTCTACATTTTTCATCTTCTCCAACTAAAAAGTATGAAATAAAAAACATTTTATAAAAAAAAAAATTAAACCGACTTCGAAACCTAGGAACCAGTAAAAATAAATGCACTGAAAAGTATGAAATAATTACCTTCTGATTTTTATGAATACATAGCAAAATTGAAAATGGTATAAAAAGTAGAGAAATACAATAAGACGAATAATTTTATTTTTATGTGTACAAATACACACTAATTGTTATTAAAAATTGTGAAATTAAAATGTTAAATACTATGTTCAATACAATACAATCTTTTCGGAGGCGGCGCAAAATTTAAAATTTTTAACACTAGACATTATGAAAATCGTAAAATGCATCTTCTCATCTTATCTATTGATTTTAATGCCTACTAATGGAATTGTATCGGTAATATGTCATTTTTATTTGCACCTCCTCCGAAAAGATTGTGTTGTATTGAACATAGTATTTAACATTTTAATTTTACAATTTATAATTTAACAATTAGTGTGTATTTGTACACATAAAAATAAAATTATTCGTCTTATTGTATTTCTCCGCTTTTTATACCATCTTCAATTTTGCAATGTATTCATATAAAATCTGGTGCGTGCTCGCAACACACAACTTTCACTTACCAACTTACATAGATTAGAAACTAATGCGTTTTGTTAATTGCCACTTCGCTAATGAACAGAACGGGTTTAATTATGAACAGTGTGTGTGTGTGTGTGTGTGTGTGTTTGATTGTGTGTGTGTGTGTGTGTGTGTGTGTGTGTGTGTGTGTGTGTGTGTGTGTGTGTGTGTGTGTGTGTGTATTTTAATTGAAGTTGTATTATACAGACACCGCTTTTCAACTTTTCTGTGTACTCATAAAATTGAAAAGGCGGTAGAGCGTAAAAAAAATTCGAAATTTGTTGTACCCAACTTACGGTTTTCTACATTTTTCATCTTCTCCAACTAAAAAGTATGAAATAAAAAACATTTTATAAAAAAAAAAATTAAACCGACTTCGAAACCTAGGAACCAGTAAAAATAAATGCACTGAAAAGTATGAAATAATTACCTTCTGATTTTTGTGAATACATAGCAAAATTGAAAATCGTATAAAAAGTAGAGAAATACAATAAGACGAATAATTTTTTTTTTATGTGTACAAATACACACTAATTGTTATTAAAAATTGTGAAATTAAAATGTTAAATACTATGTTCAATACAATACAATCTTTTCGGAGGCGGCGCAAAATTTAAAATTTTTAACACTAGACATTATGAAAATCGTAAAATGCATCTTCTCATCTTATCTATTGATTTTAATGCCTACTAATGGAATTGTATCGGTAATATGTCATTTTTATTTGCACCTCCTCCGAAAAGATTGTGTTGTATTGAACATAGTATTTAACATTTTAATTTTACAATTTATAATTTAACAATTAGTGTGTATTTGTACACATAAAAATAAAATTATTCGTCTTATTGTATTTCTCCGCTTTTTATACCATCTTCAATTTTGCAATGTATTCATATAAAATCTGGTGCGTGCTCGCAACACACAACTTTCACTTACCAACTTACATAGATTAGAAACTAATGCGTTTTGTTAATTGCCACTTCGCTAATGAACAGAACGGGTTTAATTATGAACAATGTGTGTGTGTGTGTGTGTGTTTGATTGTGTGTGTGTGTGTGTGTGTGTGTGTGTGTGTGTGTGTGTGTGTGTGTGTGTGTGTGTGTGTGTATTTTAATTGAAGTTGTCTTATACAGACACCGCTTTTCAACTTTTCTGTGTACTCATAAAATTGAAAAGGCGGTAGAGCGTAAAAAAAATTCGAAATTTGTTGTACCCAACTTACGGTTTTCTACATTTTTCATCTTCTCCAACTAAAAAGTATGAAATAAAAAACATTTTATAAAAAAAAAAATTAAACCGACTTCGAAACCTAGGAACCAGTAAAAATAAATGCACTGAAAAGTATGAAATAATTACCTTCTGATTTTTGTGAATACATAGCAAAATTGAAAATCGTATAAAAAGTAGAGAAATACAATAAGACGAATAATTTTTTTTTTATGTGTACAAATACACACTAATTGTTATTAAAAATTGTGAAATTAAAATGTTAAATACTATGTTCAATACAATACAATCTTTTCGGAGGCGGCGCAAAATTTAAAATTTTTAACACTAGACATTATGAAAATCGTAAAATGCATCTTCTCATCTTATCTATTGATTTTAATGCCTACTAATGGAATTGTATCGGTAATATGTCATTTTTATTTGCACCTCCTCCGAAAAGATTGTGTTGTATTGAACATAGTATTTAACATTTTAATTTTACAATTTATAATTTAACAATTAGTGTGTATTTGTACACATAAAAATAAAATTATTCGTCTTATTGTATTTCTCCGCTTTTTATACCATCTTCAATTTTGCAATGTATTCATATAAAATCTGGTGCGTGCTCGCAACACACAACTTTCACTTACCAACTTACATAGATTAGAAACTAATGCGTTTTGTTAATTGCCACTTCGCTAATGAACAGAACGGGTTTAATTATGAACAATGTGTGTGTGTGTGTGTGTGTGTGTTTGATTGTGTGTGTGTGTGTGTGTGTGTGTGTGTGTGTGTGTGTGTGTGTGTGTGTGTGTGTGTGTGTGTGTGTGTATTTTAATTGAAGTTGTATTATACAGACACCGCTTTTCAACTTTTCTGTGTACTCATAAAATTGAAAAGGCGGTAGAGCGTAAAAAAAATTCGAAATTTGTTGTACCCAACTTACGGTTTTCTACATTTTTCATCTTCTCCAACTAAAAAGTATGAAATAAAAAACAATTTATAAAAAAAAAAATTAAACCGACTTCGAAACCTAGGAACCAGTAAAAATAAATGCACTGAAAAGTATGAAATAATTACCTTCTGATTTTTGTGAATACATAGCAAAATTGAAAATCGTATAAAAAGTAGAGAAATACAATAAGACGAATAATTTTTTTTTTATGTGTACAAATACACACTAATTGTTATTAAAAATTGTGAAATTAAAATGTTAAATACTATGTTCAATACAATACAATCTTTTCGGAGGCGGCGCAAAATTTAAAATTTTTAACACTAGACATTATGAAAATCGTAAAATGCATCTTCTCATCTTATCTATTGATTTTAATGCCTACTAATGGAATTGTATCGGTAATATGTCATTTTTATTTGCACCTCCTCCGAAAAGATTGTGTTGTATTGAACATAGTATTTAACATTTTAATTTTACAATTTATAATTTAACAATTAGTGTGTATTTGTACACATAAAAATAAAATTATTCGTCTTATTGTATTTCTCCGCTTTTTATACCATCTTCAATTTTGCAATGTATTCATATAAAATCTGGTGCGTGCTCGCAACACACAACTTTCACTTACCAACTTACATAGATTAGAAACTAATGCGTTTTGTTAATTGCCACTTCGCTAATGAACAGAACGGGTTTAATTATGAACAATGTGTGTGTGTGTGTGTGTGTGTGTGTGTGTGTTTTTTTGTGTGTGTGTGTGTGTGTGTGTGTGTGTGTGTGTGTGTGTGTGTGTGTGTGTGTGTATTGTAATTGAAGTTGTATTATACAGACACCGCTTTTCAACTTTTCTGTGTACTCATAAAATTGAAAAGGCGGTAGAGCGTAAAAAAAATTCGAAATTTGTTGTACCCAACTTACGGTTTTCTACATTTTTCATCTTCTCCAACTAAAAAGTATGAAATAAAAAACATTTTATAAAAAAAAAAATTAAACCGACTTCGAAACCTAGGAACCAGTAAAAATAAATGCACTGAAAAGTATGAAATAATTACCTTCTGATTTTTATGAATACATAGCAAAATTGAAAATGGTATAAAAAGTAGAGAAATACAATAAGACGAATAATTTTATTTTTATGTGTACAAATACACACTAATTGTTATTAAAAATTGTGAAATTAAAATGTTAAATACTATGTTCAATACAATACAATCTTTTCGGAGGCGGCGCAAAATTTAAAATTTTTAACACTAGACATTATGAAAATCGTAAAATGCATCTTCTCATCTTATCTATTGATTTTAATGCCTACTAATGGAATTGTATCGGTAATATGTCATTTTTATTTGCACCTCCTCCGAAAAGATTGTGTTGTATTGAACATAGTATTTAACATTTTAATTTTACAATTTATAATTTAACAATTAGTGTGTATTTGTACACATAAAAATAAAATTATTCGTCTTATTGTATTTCTCCGCTTTTTATACCATCTTCAATTTTGCAATGTATTCATATAAAATCTGGTGCGTGCTCGCAACACACAACTTTCACTTACCAACTTACATAGATTAGAAACTAATGCGTTTTGTTAATTGCCACTTCGCTAATGAACAGAACGGGTTTAATTATGAACAATGTGTGTGTGTGTGTGTGTGTGTGTGTGTTTGATTGTGTGTGTGTGTGTGTGTGTGTGTGTGTGTGTGTGTGTGTGTGTGTGTGTGTATTTTAATTGAAGTTGTATTATACAGACACCGCTTTTCAACTGTTCTGTGTACTCATAAAATTGAAAAGGCGGTAGAGCGTAAAAAAAATTCGAAATTTGTTGTACCCAACTTACGGTTTTCTACATTTTTCATCTTCTCCAACTAAAAAGTATGAAATAAAAAACATTTTATAAAAAAAAAAATTAAACCGACTTCGAAACCTAGGAACCAGTAAAAATAAATGCACTGAAAAGTATGAAATAATTACCTTCTGATTTTTGTGAATACATAGCAAAATTGAAAATCGTATAAAAAGTAGAGAAATACAATAAGACGAATAATTTTTTTTTTATGTGTACAAATACACACTAATTGTTATTAAAAATTGTGAAATTAAAATGTTAAATACTATGTTCAATACAATACAATCTTTTCGGAGGCGGCGCAAAATTTAAAATTTTTAACACTAGACATTATGAAAATCGTAAAATGCATCTTCTCATCTTATCTATTGATTTTAATGCCTACTAATGAAATTGTATCGGTAATATGTCATTTTTATTTGCACCTCCTCCGAAAAGATTGTGTTGTATTGAACATAGTATTTAACATTTTAATTTTACAATTTATAATTTAACAATTAGTGTGTATTTGTACACATAAAAATAAAATTATTCGTCTTATTGTATTTCTCCGCTTTTTATACCATCTTCAATTTTGCAATGTATTCATATAAAATCTGGTGCGTGCTCGCAACACACAACTTTCACTTACCAACTTACATAGATTAGAAACTAATGCGTTTTGTTAATTGCCACTTCGCTAATGAACAGAACGGGTTTAATTATGAACAATGTGTGTGTGTGTGTGTGTGTGTGTGTGTGTTTGATTGTGTGTGTGTGTGTGTGTGTGTGTGTGTGTGTGTGTGTGTGTGTGTGTGTGTGTGTGTGTGTGTGTGTGTGTGTGTGTGTGTGTGTGTGTGTGTGTGTGTGTGTGTGTGTGTGTGTGTATTGTAATTGAAGTTGTATTATACAGACACCGCTTTTCAACTTTTCTGTGTACTCATAAAATTGAAAAGGCGGTAGAGCGTAAAAAAAATTCGAAATTTGTTGTACCCAACTTACGGTTTTCTACATTTTTCATCTTCTCCAACTAAAAAGTATGAAATAAAAAACATTTTATAAAAAAAAAAATTAAACCGACTTCGAAACCTAGGAACCAGTAAAAATAAATGCACTGAAAAGTATGAAATAATTACCTTCTGATTGTTATGAATACATAGCAAAATTGAAAATGGTATAAAAAGTAGAGAAATACAATAAGACGAATAATTTTATTTTTATGTGTACAAATACACACTAATTGTTATTAAAAATTGTGAAATTAAAATGTTAAATACTATGTTCAATACAATACAATCTTTTCGGAGGCGGCGCAAAATTTAAAATTTTTAACACTAGACATTATGAAAATCGTAAAATGCATCTTCTCATCTTATCTATTGATTTTAATGCCTACTAATGGAATTGTATCGGTAATATGTCATTTTTATTTGCACCTCCTCCGAAAAGATTGTGTTGTATTGAACATAGTATTTAACATTTTAATTTTACAATTTATAATTTAACAATTAGTGTGTATTTGTACACATAAAAATAAAATTATTCGTCTTATTGTATTTCTCCGCTTTTTATACCATCTTCAATTTTGCAATGTATTCATATAAAATCTGGTGCGTGCTCGCAACACACAACTTTCACTTACCAACTTACATAGATTAGAAACTAATGCGTTTTGTTAATTGCCACTTCGCTAATGAACAGAACGGGTTTAATTATGAACAATGTGTGTGTGTGTGTGTGTGTGTGTGTGTGTGTTTGATTGTGTGTGTGTGTGTGTGTGTGTGTGTGTGTGTGTGTGTGTGTGTGTGTGTGTGTGTGTGTGTGTGTGTGTGTGTGTATTGTAATTGAAGTTGTATTATACAGACACCGCTTTTCAACTTTTCTGTGTACTCATAAAATTGAAAAGGCGGTAGAGCGTAAAAAAAATTCGAAATTTGTTGTACCCAACTTACGGTTTTCTACATTTTTCATCTTCTCCAACTAAAAAGTATGAAATAAAAAACATTTTATAAAAAAAAAAATTAAACCGACTTCGAAACCTAGGAACCAGTAAAAATAAATGCACTGAAAAGTATGAAATAATTACCTTCTGATTGTTATGAATACATAGCAAAATTGAAAATGGTATAAAAAGTAGAGAAATACAATAAGACGAATAATTTTATTTTTATGTGTACAAATACACACTAATTGTTATTAAAAATTGTGAAATTAAAATGTTAAATACTATGTTCAATACAATACAATCTTTTCGGAGGCGGCGCAAAATTTAAAATTTTTAACACTAGACATTATGAAAATCGTAAAATGCATCTTCTCATCTTATCTATTGATTTTAATGCCTACTAATGGAATTGTATCGGTAATATGTCATTTTTATTTGCACCTCCTCCGAAAAGATTGTGTTGTATTGAACATAGTATTTAACATTTTAATTTTACAATTTATAATTTAACAATTAGTGTGTATTTGTACACATAAAAATAAAATTATTCGTCTTATTGTATTTCTCCGCTTTTTATACCATCTTCAATTTTGCAATGTATTCATATAAAATCTGGTGCGTGCTCGCAACACACAACTTTCACTTACCAACTTACATAGATTAGAAACTAATGCGTTTTGTTAATTGCCACTTCGCTAATGAACAGAACGGGTTTAATTATGAACAATGTGTGTGTGTGTGTGTGTGTTTGTGTGTTTGATTGTGTGTGTGTGTGTGTGTGTGTGTGTGTGTGTGTGTGTGTGTGTGTGTGTGTGTGTGTGTGTGTATTTTAATTGAAGTTGTATTATACAGACACCGCTTTTCAACTGTTCTGTGTACTCATAAAATTGAAAAAGCGGTAGAGCGTAAAAAAAATTCGAAATTTGTTGTACCCAACTTACGGTTTTCTACATTTTTCATCTTCTCCAACTAAAAAGTATGAAATAAAAAACATTTTATAAAAAAAAAAATTAAACCGACTTCGAAACCTAGGAACCAGTAAAAATAAATGCACTGAAAAGTATGAAATAATTACCTTCTGATTTTTGTGAATACATAGCAAAATTGAAAATCGTATAAAAAGTAGAGAAATACAATAAGACGAATAATTTTTTTTTTATGTGTACAAATACACACTAATTGTTATTAAAAATTGTGAAATTAAAATGTTAAATACTATGTTCAATACAATACAATCTTTTCGGAGGCGGCGCAAAATTTAAAATTTTTAACACTAGACATTATGAAAATCGTAAAATGCATCTTCTCATCTTATCTATTGATTTTAATGCCTACTAATGGAATTGTATCGGTAATATGTCATTTTTATTTGCACCTCCTCCGAAAAGATTGTGTTGTATTGAACATAGTATTTAACATTTTAATTTTACAATTTATAATTTAACAATTAGTGTGTATTTGTACACATAAAAATAAAATTATTCGTCTTATTGTATTTCTCCGCTTTTTATACCATCTTCAATTTTGCAATGTATTCATATAAAATCTGGTGCGTGCTCGCAACACACAACTTTCACTTACCAACTTACATAGATTAGAAACTAATGCGTTTTGTTAATTGCCACTTCGCTAATGAACAGAACGGGTTTAATTATGAACAATGTGTGTGTGTGTGTGTGTGTGTGTGTGTGTTTGATTGTGTGTGTGTGTGTGTGTGTGTGTGTGTGTGTGTGTGTGTGTGTGTGTGTGTGTGTGTGTGTGTGTGTGTGTGTGTGTGTGTGTGTGTGTGTGTATTGTAATTGAAGTTGTATTATACAGACACCGCTTTTCAACTTTTCTGTGTACTCATAAAATTGAAAAGGCGGTAGAGCGTAAAAAAAATTCGAAATTTGTTGTACCCAACTTACGGTTTTCTACATTTTTCATCTTCTCCAACTAAAAAGTATGAAATAAAAAACATTTTATAAAAAAAAAAAATTAAACCGACTTCGAAACCTAGGAACCAGTAAAAATAAATGCACTGAAAAGTATGAAATAATTACCTTCTGATTGTTATGAATACATAGCAAAATTGAAAATGGTATAAAAAGTAGAGAAATACAATAAGACGAATAATTTTATTTTTATGTGTACAAATACACACTAATTGTTATTAAAAATTGTGAAATTAAAATGTTAAATACTATGTTCAATACAATACAATCTTTTCGGAGGCGGCGCAAAATTTAAAATTTTTAACACTAGACATTATGAAAATCGTAAAATGCATCTTCTCATCTTATCTATTGATTTTAATGCCTACTAATGGAATTGTATCGGTAATATGTCATTTTTATTTGCACCTCCTCCGAAAAGATTGTGTTGTATTGAACATAGTATTTAACATTTTAATTTTACAATTTATAATTTAACAATTAGTGTGTATTTGTACACATAAAAATAAAATTATTCGTCTTATTGTATTTCTCCGCTTTTTATACCATCTTCAATTTTGCAATGTATTCATATAAAATCTGGTGCGTGCTCGCAACACACAACTTTCACTTACCAACTTACATAGATTAGAAACTAATGCGTTTTGTTAATTGCCACTTCGCTAATGAACAGAACGGGTTTAATTATGAACAATGTGTGTGTGTGTGTGTGTGTGTGTGTGTGTGTTTGATTGTGTGTGTGTGTGTGTGTGTGTGTGTGTGTGTGTGTGTGTGTGTGTATTGTAATTGAAGTTGTATTATACAGACACCGCTTTTCAACTTTTCTGTGTACTCATAAAATTGAAAAGGCGGTAGAGCGTAAAAAAAATTCGAAATTTGTTGTACCCAACTTACGGTTTTCTACATTTTTCATCTTCTCCAACTAAAAAGTATGAAATAAAAAACATTTTATAAAAAAAAAAATTAAACCGACTTCGAAACCTAGGAACCAGTAAAAATAAATGCACTGAAAAGTATGAAATAATTACCTTCTGATTGTTATGAATACATAGCAAAATTGAAAATGGTATAAAAAGTAGAGAAATACAATAAGACGAATAATTTTATTTTTATGTGTACAAATACACACTAATTGTTATTAAAAATTGTGAAATTAAAATGTTAAATACTATGTTCAATACAATACAATCTTTTCGGAGGCGGCGCAAAATTTAAAATTTTTAACACTAGACATTATGAAAATCGTAAAATGCATCTTCTCATCTTATCTATTGATTTTAATGCCTACTAATGGAATTGTATCGGTAATATGTCATTTTTATTTGCACCTCCTCCGAAAAGATTGTGTTGTATTGAACATAGTATTTAACATTTTAATTTTACAATTTATAATTTAACAATTAGTGTGTATTTGTACACATAAAAATAAAATTATTCGTCTTATTGTATTTCTCCGCTTTTTATACCATCTTCAATTTTGCAATGTATTCATATAAAATCTGGTGCGTGCTCGCAACACACAACTTTCACTTACCAACTTACATAGATTAGAAACTAATGCGTTTTGTTAATTGCCACTTCGCTAATGAACAGAACGGGTTTAATTATGAACAATGTGTGTGTGTGTGTGTGTGTGTGTTTGATTGTGTGTGTGTGTGTGTGTGTGTGTGTGTGTGTGTGTGTGTGTGTGTGTGTGTGTGTGTGTGTGTGTGTGTGTGTATTGTAATTGAAGTTGTATTATACAGACACCGCTTTTCAACTTTTCTGTGTACTCATAAAATTGAAAAGGCGGTAGAGCGTAAAAAAAATTCGAAATTTGTTGTACCCAACTTACGGTTTTCTACATTTTTCATCTTCTCCAACTAAAAAGTATGAAATAAAAAACATTTTATAAAAAAAAAAATTAAACCGACTTCGAAACCTAGGAACCAGTAAAAATAAATGCACTGAAAAGTATGAAATAATTACCTTCTGATTTTTATGAATACATAGCAAAATTGAAAATGGTATAAAAAGTAGAGAAATACAATAAGACGAATAATTTTATTTTTATGTGTACAAATACACACTAATTGTTATTAAAAATTGTGAAATTAAAATGTTAAATAGTATGTTCAATACAATACAATCTTTTCGGAGGCGGCGCAAAATTTAAAATTTTTAACACTAGACATTATGAAAATCGTAAAATGCATCTTCTCATCTTATCTATTGATTTTAATGCCTACTAATGGAATTGTATCGGTAATATGTCATTTTTATTTGCACCTCCTCCGAAAAGATTGTGTTGTATTGAACATAGTATTTAACATTTTAATTTTACAATTTATAATTTAACAATTAGTGTGTATTTGTACACATAAAAATAAAATTATTCGTCTTATTGTATTTCTCCGCTTTTTATACCATCTTCAATTTTGCAATGTATTCATATAAAATCTGGTGCGTGCTCGCAACACACAACTTTCACTTACCAACTTACATAGATTAGAAACTAATGCGTTTTGTTAATTGCCACTTCGCTAATGAACAGAACGGGTTTAATTATGAACAATGTGTGTGTGTGTGTGTGTGTTTGTGTGTTTGATTGTGTGTGTGTGTGTGTGTGTGTGTGTGTGTGTGTGTGTGTGTGTGTGTGTATTTTAATTGAAGTTGTATTATACAGACACCGCTTTTCAACTGTTCTGTGTACTCATAAAATTGAAAAGGCGGTAGAGCGTAAAAAAAATTCGAAATTTGTTGTACCCAACTTACGGTTTTCTACATTTTTCATCTTCTCCAACTAAAAAGTATGAAATAAAAAACATTTTATAAAAAAAAAAATTAAACCGACTTCGAAACCTAGGAACCAGTAAAAATAAATGCACTGAAAAGTATGAAATAATTACCTTCTGATTTTTGTGAATACATAGCAAAATTGAAAATCGTATAAAAAGTAGAGAAATACAATAAGACGAATAATTTTTTTTTTATGTGTACAAATACACACTAATTGTTATTAAAAATTGTGAAATTAAAATGTTAAATACTATGTTCAATACAATACAATCTTTTCGGAGGCGGCGCAAAATTTAAAATTTTTAACACTAGACATTATGAAAATCGTAAAATGCATCTTCTCATCTTATCTATTGATTTTAATGCCTACTAATGGAATTGTATCGGTAATATGTCATTTTTATTTGCACCTCCTCCGAAAAGATTGTGTTGTATTGAACATAGTATTTAACATTTTAATTTTACAATTTATAATTTAACAATTAGTGTGTATTTGTACACATAAAAATAAAATTATTCGTCTTATTGTATTTCTCCGCTTTTTATACCATCTTCAAGTTTGCAATGTATTCATATAAAATCTGGTGCGTGCTCGCAACACACAACTTTCACTTACCAACTTACATAGATTAGAAACTAATGCGTTTTGTTAATTGCCACTTCGCTAATGAACAGAACGGGTTTAATTATGAACAATGTGTGTGTGTGTGTGTGTGTGTGTGTGTGTTTGATTGTGTGTGTGTGTGTGTGTGTGTGTGTGTGTGTGTGTGTGTGTGTGTGTGTGTGTGTGTGTGTGTGTGTGTGTGTGTGTGTGTGTGTGTGTGTGTGTGTGTGTGTGTGTGTATTGTAATTGAAGTTGTATTATACAGACACCGCTTTTCAACTTTTCTGTGTACTCATAAAATTGAAAAGGCGGTAGAGCGTAAAAAAAATTCGAAATTTGTTGTACCCAACTTACGGTTTTCTACATTTTTCATCTTCTCCAACTAAAAAGTATGAAATAAAAAACATTTTATAAAAAAAAAAATTAAACCGACTTCGAAACCTAGGAACCAGTAAAAATAAATGCACTGAAAAGTATGAAATAATTACCTTCTGATTGTTATGAATACATAGCAAAATTGAAAATGGTATAAAAAGTAGAGAAATACAATAAGACGAATAATTTTATTTTTATGTGTACAAATACACACTAATTGTTATTAAAAATTGTGAAATTAAAATGTTAAATACTATGTTCAATACAATACAATCTTTTCGGAGGCGGCGCAAAATTTAAAATTTTTAACACTAGACATTATGAAAATCGTAAAATGCATCTTCTCATCTTATCTATTGATTTTAATGCCTACTAATGGAATTGTATCGGTAATATGTCATTTTTATTTGCACCTCCTCCGAAAAGATTGTGTTGTATTGAACATAGTATTTAACATTTTAATTTTACAATTTATAATTTAACAATTAGTGTGTATTTGTACACATAAAAATAAAATTATTCGTCTTATTGTATTTCTCCGCTTTTTATACCATCTTCAATTTTGCAATGTATTCATATAAAATCTGGTGCGTGCTCGCAACACACAACTTTCACTTACCAACTTACATAGATTAGAAACTAATGCGTTTTGTTAATTGCCACTTCGCTAATGAACAGAACGGGTTTAATTATGAACAATGTGTGTGTGTGTGTGTGTGTGTGTGTGTGTGTTTGATTGTGTGTGTGTGTGTGTGTGTGTGTGTGTGTGTGTGTGTGTGTGTGTATTGTAATTGAAGTTGTATTATACAGACACCGCTTTTCAACTTTTCTGTGTACTCATAAAATTGAAAAGGCGGTAGAGCGTAAAAAAAATTCGAAATTTGTTGTACCCAACTTACGGTTTTCTACATTTTTCATCTTCTCCAACTAAAAAGTATGAAATAAAAAACATTTTATAAAAAAAAAAATTAAACCGACTTCGAAACCTAGGAACCAGTAAAAATAAATGCACTGAAAAGTATGAAATAATTACCTTCTGATTTTTATGAATACATAGCAAAATTGAAAATGGTATAAAAAGTAGAGAAATACAATAAGACGAATAATTTTATTTTTATGTGTACAAATACACACTAATTGTTATTAAAAATTGTGAAATTAAAATGTTAAATACTATGTTCAATACAATACAATCTTTTCGGAGGCGGCGCAAAATTTAAAATTTTTAACACTAGACATTATGAAAATCGTAAAATGCATCTTCTCATCTTATCTATTGATTTTAATGCCTACTAATGGAATTGTATCGGTAATATGTCATTTTTATTTGCACCTCCTCCGAAAAGATTGTGTTGTATTGAACATAGTATTTAACATTTTAATTTTACAATTTATAATTTAACAATTAGTGTGTATTTGTACACATAAAAATAAAATTATTCGTCTTATTGTATTTCTCCGCTTTTTATACCATCTTCAATTTTGCAATGTATTCATATAAAATCTGGTGCGTGCTCGCAACACACAACTTTCACTTACCAACTTACATAGATTAGAAACTAATGCGTTTTGTTAATTGCCACTTCGCTAATGAACAGAACGGGTTTAATTATGAACAATGTGTGTGTGTGTGTGTGTGTTTGATTGTGTGTGTGTGTGTGTGTGTGTGTGTGTGTGTGTGTGTGTGTGTGTGTGTGTGTGTGTGTGTGTATTTTAATTGAAGTTGTATTATACAGACACCGCTTTTCAACTTTTCTGTGTACTCATAAAATTGAAAAGGCGGTAGAGCGTAAAAAAAATTCGAAATTTGTTGTACCCAACTTACGGTTTTCTACATTTTTCATCTTCTCCAACTAAAAAGTATGAAATAAAAAACATTTTATAAAAAAAAAAATTAAACCGACTTCGAAACCTAGGAACCAGTAAAAATAAATGCACTGAAAAGTATGAAATAATTACCTTCTGATTTTTGTGAATACATAGCAAAATTGAAAATCGTATAAAAAGTAGAGAAATACAATAAGACGAATAATTTTTTTTTTATGTGTACAAATACACACTAATTGTTATTAAAAATTGTGAAATTAAAATGTTAAATACTATGTTCAATACAATACAATCTTTTCGGAGGCGGCGCAAAATTTAAAATTTTTAACACTAGACATTATGAAAATCGTAAAATGCATCTTCTCATCTTATCTATTGATTTTAATGCCTACTAATGGAATTGTATCGGTAATATGTCATTTTTATTTGCACCTCCTCCGAAAAGATTGTGTTGTATTGAACATAGTATTTAACATTTTAATTTTACAATTTATAATTTAACAATTAGTGTGTATTTGTACACATAAAAATAAAATTATTCGTCTTATTGTATTTCTCCGCTTTTTATACCATCTTCAATTTTGCAATGTATTCATATAAAATCTGGTGCGTGCTCGCAACACACAACTTTCACTTACCAACTTACATAGATTAGAAACTAATGCGTTTTGTTAATTGCCACTTCGCTAATGAACAGAACGGGTTTAATTATGAACAATGTGTGTGTGTGTGTGTGTGTGTGTGTGTGTGTGTTTGATTGTGTGTGTGTGTGTGTGTGTGTGTGTGTGTGTGTGTGTGTGTGTGTGTGTGTGTGTGTGTGTGTGTGTGTGTGTGTGTGTGTGTGTGTATTGTAATTGAAGTTGTATTATACAGACACCGCTTTTCAACTTTTCTGTGTACTCATAAAATTGAAAAGGCGGTAGAGCGTAAAAAAAATTCGAAATTTGTTGTACCCAACTTACGGTTTTCTACATTTTTCATCTTCTCCAACTAAAAAGTATGAAATAAAAAACATTTTATAAAAAAAAAAATTAAACCGACTTCGAAACCTAGGAACCAGTAAAAATAAATGCACTGAAAAGTATGAAATAATTACCTTCTGATTGTTATGAATACATAGTAAAATTGAAAATGGTATAAAAAGTAGAGAAATACAATAAGACGAATAATTTTATTTTTATGTGTACAAATACACACTAATTGTTATTAAAAATTGTGAAATTAAAATGTTAAATACTATGTTCAATACAATACAATCTTTTCGGAGGCGGCGCAAAATTTAAAATTTTTAACACTAGACATTATGAAAATCGTAAAATGCATCTTCTCATCTTATCTATTGATTTTAATGCCTACTAATGGAATTGTATCGGTAATATGTCATTTTTATTTGCACCTCCTCCGAAAAGATTGTGTTGTATTGAACATAGTATTTAACATTTTAATTTTACAATTTATAATTTAACAATTAGTGTGTATTTGTACACATAAAAATAAAATTATTCGTCTTATTGTATTTCTCCGCTTTTTATACCATCTTCAATTTTGCAATGTATTCATATAAAATCTGGTGCGTGCTCGCAACACACAACTTTCACTTACCAACTTACATAGATTAGAAACTAATGCGTTTTGTTAATTGCCACTTCGCTAATGAACAGAACGGGTTTAATTATGAACAATGTGTGTGTGTGTGTGTGTGTGTGTGTGTTTGATTGTGTGTGTGTGTGTGTGTGTGTGTGTGTGTGTGTGTGTGTGTGTGTGTGTGTGTGTGTGTGTGTGTGTGTGTGTGTGTGTGTGTGTGTGTGTATTGTAATTGAAGTTGTATTATACAGACACCGCTTTTCAACTTTTCTGTGTACTCATAAAATTGAAAAGGCGGTAGAGCGTAAAAAAAATTCGAAATTTGTTGTACCCAACTTACGGTTTTCTACATTTTTCATCTTCTCCAACTAAAAAGTATGAAATAAAAAACATTTTATAAAAAAAAAAATTAAACCGACTTCGAAACCTAGGAACCAGTAAAAATAAATGCACTGAAAAGTATGAAATAATTACCTTCTGATTTTTATGAATACATAGCAAAATTGAAAATGGTATAAAAAGTAGAGAAATACAATAAGACGAATAATTTTATTTTTATGTGTACAAATACACACTAATTGTTATTAAAAATTGTGAAATTAAAATGTTAAATACTATGTTCAATACAATACAATCTTTTCGGAGGCGGCGCAAAATTTAAAATTTTTAACACTAGACATTATGAAAATCGTAAAATGCATCTTCTCATCTTATCTATTGATTTTAATGCCTACTAATGGAATTGTATCGGTAATATGTCATTTTTATTTGCACCTCCTCCGAAAAGATTGTGTTGTATTGAACATAGTATTTAACATTTTAATTTTACAATTTATAATTTAACAATTAGTGTGTATTTGTACACATAAAAATAAAATTATTCGTCTTATTGTATTTCTCCGCTTTTTATACCATCTTCAATTTTGCAATGTATTCATATAAAATCTGGTGCGTGCTCGCAACACACAACTTTCACTTACCAACTTACATAGATTAGAAACTAATGCGTTTTGTTAATTGCCACTTCGCTAATGAACAGAACGGGTTTAATTATGAACAATGTGTGTGTGTGTGTGTGTGTGTGTGTGTGTTTGATTGTGTGTGTGTGTGTGTGTGTGTGTGTGTGTGTGTGTGTGTGTGTGTGTGTATTTTAATTGAAGTTGTATTATACAGACACCGCTTTTCAACTGTTCTGTGTACTCATAAAATTGAAAAGGCGGTAGAGCGTAAAAAAAATTCGAAATTTGTTGTACCCAACTTACGGTTTTCTACATTTTTCATCTTCTCCAACTAAAAAGTATGAAATAAAAAACATTTTATAAAAAAAAAAATTAAACCGACTTCGAAACCTAGGAACCAGTAAAAATAAATGCACTGAAAAGTATGAAATAATTACCTTCTGATTTTTGTGAATACATAGCAAAATTGAAAATCGTATAAAAAGTAGAGAAATACAATAAGACGAATAATTTTTTTTTTATGTGTACAAATACACACTAATTGTTATTAAAAATTGTGAAATTAAAATGTTAAATACTATGTTCAATACAATACAATCTTTTCGGAGGCGGCGCAAAATTTAAAATTTTTAACACTAGACATTATGAAAATCGTAAAATGCATCTTCTCATCTTATCTATTGATTTTAATGCCTACTAATGGAATTGTATCGGTAATATGTCATTTTTATTTGCACCTCCTCCGAAAAGATTGTGTTGTATTGAACATAGTATTTAACATTTTAATTTTACAATTTATAATTTAACAATTAGTGTGTATTTGTACACATAAAAATAAAATTATTCGTCTTATTGTATTTCTCCGCTTTTTATACCATCTTCAATTTTGCAATGTATTCATATAAAATCTGGTGCGTGCTCGCAACACACAACTTTCACTTACCAACTTACATAGATTAGAAACTAATGCGTTTTGTTAATTGCCACTTCGCTAATGAACAGAACGGGTTTAATTATGAACAATGTGTGTGTGTGTGTGTGTGTGTGTGTGTGTTTGATTGTGTGTGTGTGTGTGTGTGTGTGTGTGTGTGTGTGTGTGTGTGTGTGTGTGTGTGTGTGTGTGTGTGTGTGTGTGTGTGTGTGTGTGTGTGTGTGTGTGTATTGTAATTGAAGTTGTATTATACAGACACCGCTTTTCAACTTTTCTGTGTACTCATAAAATTGAAAAGGCGGTAGAGCGTAAAAAAAATTCGAAATTTGTTGTACCCAACTTACGGTTTTCTACATTTTTCATCTTCTCCAACTAAAAAGTATGAAATAAAAAACATTTTATAAAAAAAAAAATTAAACCGACTTCGAAACCTAGGAACCAGTAAAAATAAATGCACTGAAAAGTATGAAATAATTACCTTCTGATTGTTATGAATACATAGCAAAATTGAAAATGGTATAAAAAGTAGAGAAATACAATAAGACGAATAATTTTATTTTTATGTGTACAAATACACACTAATTGTTATTAAAAATTGTGAAATTAAAATGTTAAATACTATGTTCAATACAATACAATCTTTTCGGAGGCGGCGCAAAATTTAAAATTTTTAACACTAGACATTATGAAAATCGTAAAATGCATCTTCTCATCTTATCTATTGATTTTAATGCCTACTAATGGAATTGTATCGGTAATATGTCATTTTTATTTGCACCTCCTCCGAAAAGATTGTGTTGTATTGAACATAGTATTTAACATTTTAATTTTACAATTTATAATTTAACAATTAGTGTGTATTTGTACACATAAAAATAAAATTATTCGTCTTATTGTATTTCTCCGCTTTTTATACCATCTTCAATTTTGCAATGTATTCATATAAAATCTGGTGCGTGCTCGCAACACACAACTTTCACTTACCAACTTACATAGATTAGAAACTAATGCGTTTTGTTAATTGCCACTTCGCTAATGAACAGAACGGGTTTAATTATGAACAATGTGTGTGTGTGTGTGTGTGTGTGTGTGTGTTTGATTGTGTGTGTGTGTGTGTGTGTGTGTGTGTGTGTGTGTGTGTGTGTGTATTGTAATTGAGTTTGTATTATACAGACACCGCTTTTCAACTTTTCTGTGTACTCATAAAATTGAAAAGGCGGTAGAGCGTAAAAAAAATTCGAAATTTGTTGTACCCAACTTACGGTTTTCTACATTTTTCATCTTCTCCAACTAAAAAGTATGAAATAAAAAACATTTTATAAAAAAAAAAATTAAACCGACTTCGAAACCTAGGAACCAGTAAAAATAAATGCACTGAAAAGTATGAAATAATTACCTTCTGATTTTTATGAATACATAGCAAAATTGAAAATGGTATAAAAAGTAGAGAAATACAATAAGACGAATAATTTTATTTTTATGTGTACAAATACACACTAATTGTTATTAAAAATTGTGAAATTAAAATGTTAAATACTATGTTCAATACAATACAATCTTTTCGGAGGCGGCGCAAAATTTAAAATTTTTAACACTAGACATTATGAAAATCGTAA
Source organism: Aelia acuminata (assembly GCA_911387785.2). Lineage (NCBI taxonomy): Eukaryota > Metazoa > Arthropoda > Insecta > Hemiptera > Pentatomidae > Aelia > Aelia acuminata. The sequence continues at coordinate 45,432,573 of OU426984.1, forward strand.
AATGCATCTTCTCATCTTATCTATTGATTTTAATGCCTACTAATGGAATTGTATCGGTAATATGTCATTTTTATTTGCACCTCCTCCGAAAAGATTGTGTTGTATTGAACATAGTATTTAACATTTTAATTTTACAATTTATAATTTAACAATTAGTGTGTATTTGTACACATAAAAATAAAATTATTCGTCTTATTGTATTTCTCCGCTTTTTATACCATCTTCAATTTTGCAATGTATTCATATAAAATCTGGTGCGTGCTCGCAACACACAACTTTCACTTACCAACTTACATAGATTAGAAACTAATGCGTTTTGTTAATTGCCACTTCGCTAATGAACAGA